>JAGDQP010066679.1:0-11249 GCA_022664845.1 Lepisma saccharinum | reverse complement strand
ATGCAAGATATATACAAACTAAATACACTACCCAGAAAATAAAATAGCCTTGCACTAATTTCTGTTCAACGAGCTATGAGCAGGGCAACGATTTTGATCTCACCCCCTACTTAATAAGTTCATTGTTTTAACAGAGATTTTGAACATGAACTATTGGTTACCGAAAAGTACATTTTATTGAATGTTTTGGCCACATTGGGACATTTATTAAACGTTTTAAGTTTTTCGAAAATCCTTTTCTTTAAGTACAATTTTGCTTTGAATTATTATTATTTAAGCCTTTAACGAGCTGATGAGCTTCTAAAGATACAACCTACAATTTTTGGTAACGGGGGATCGGTACAACTCCGTTCAATGGGCCTCGGTGGGTACTTGAACCCACAAAACTTGAAGTGTCTTTCCTGGTTATTTAAGAAAACTTTAGTAGAAATATTTTGATTTTTTGGTAACAAATCAATACATACACAATATATTTTGATGTTTACATGTCATGAACACATGCCGAAAGCAAAATTACTTGATACAATTGTTCACTGCTCTAGCTTCATACGAGAATCTATAATTTTCCATCCAACTACGCTCGCCCACTTTTAGTATAATTCAAGGGGATATTTTACATGCAAATTTAATGTAAGACTTGGAAGAAAAAGAAGATTAAACTGATCTTGAGAACAAACTATTCTCTCAAGATTGAAACAGCTCATTATAAATGTAAAACACTGACAACCGTTTAAACAAGTATCGATTTGTGAAGAACTCCAAATGACTTAATTAAAACCTGCAACACATCAAATGGTGCGGAAACTATGTTTTGTGATCAAATGAATGTCTTTGCCACTGTTATTTTCGAAAATACCGTTTAGTAGTAATTGTAAATGTTCGAGGGAAATATCCTAGTAACTAATAATTATCACATGAAAAAAAAAAATCAAATATCATGTATCATTTCAGGTAGCAACTAAAATTACTCTTCTTGGCTAAAATCACAGAATTATTGGTATATTAATGGTGGTGATGATTCAAATACGTTAATGATATATGCCATGTATGATAAACCTATACTGGGACATTAATAAACATGCCCCACCCAGGAGGACTTATCTCATTGGAAACGATTTTACAGGATACATTCCCATTAACTGTAAACGATTAAATGCATGATCGCTAGGTGTGTACAGGTATAGGATGTTTGGTACTGCTTTTCGGGAAGCCACAATCGGGAAACACTGAGTTGGGAATTCCGGAAGCGTCGCAGTCTCGAGAGTCGCTAAATCCCGAATCGTCGGGAATTTCCCGTTCCGACAGCAAAAATTCTTTCCGCATCAGTCAGTATCACAGATTCTTCAAGTATTCCCTTTCCCCCTGGGATTTATATTCTAATGGGGCCGATTATCGCAAACATTTCAAACAATTCTGCACTTTTTAATAAAAGCATGAAATTTGGCATAGTGAATAGGCATACCTAAAAGGTCATTTTAAAATATTCCGGATCCGGATTCGAGTTTCGGATATCCGGATCCTTTTTCATCCTTATTACAAAGAACGTTCCCGTAATTGTTTCGTTGCAATATTTTTTTTAGATCCACATGGAAAAACATATGCAGAAACGATAAAATCAAATTTTATGTATAATCGTTAATTGATTAAGTCCCTGGCACAACAATAACAGCAGCAGAAGAAAGAGTTCCTGGCTATCAATGATGATTTTACGAAAGAATCGCTATTTGGCAGTTGATTTGTTAGTCCTCAGTAGGGGTGTTCGGAAGTCCCAATTCCGGCTTCTCATATTCATTTTTTTTTTTTTTAATTATTCAACCTGCACGCCTCGTGCTCTTTTGTTTTTAGTCATGCATACACTTTTTTTAGTACGAAATTGTTTAAGAAAAGTATGTCTTTAAGAAGTTATTATTTAGTAATTTCGGTGTTCGGATACTTTTTCTCAAGCTGATATTGTCACCTAAATCCTAAAGTGTTCTGCAACCAGTCAAACATAACATCGTTGCGGACTAGTATTTTAGGATAAAGGAGTTCTTAATAAAAACAAAAATATATGCTTTTAAAATATACAGAAATATGAAAATAACAATGGAATATTGTATTACCACCTGACTTACGTCGCTATGCAAACTTTCATCATTGTATGACGTCGGGAAATAAGTTAAATTAACGTTGCATGATTTGAGGACACCACGAACCATTGTGAACTAAAGAAAAGTCTGTAAAAAGAGTCAAATGCAGACAAAGATATAACAATTTCATTTTACTTGTTTATTTATTATTTAAGCACAGACTGGCCCACTTATAAGAGAAAATGCAAGACTAACAATACAAATTCTTCCTAAGATAATAGATTTTTGTGAACCAAAGCAGTCAAAATCAAACTGATAACTATACAGTATACAGAGAATACTTTTATTGCATATACAGCGGAAGTTCCTCGTCCAAAAGTAGCCAGCCATTCTTTCCTTTGTGTTTCAGCCCCTTTTTGAAGAATTTTCAACTTTGTAAGTAGTTTCATATCCAATTCGCTCTTTGCTAGATCCCCTGTGTTTCACTTTCTAAAGCAATACTTGCGTCTTCTTGTGTTTGTTTTTTTTTTAAACTTATTTCAGTAATCTTGTCACATAATTCTCCTCTCTTATTTCTGTCTCTCCGTGTCTTCACTACAGTATCTCCAACAAAAGATGGCACCACTATCTCCGTATATGTCTAATGTATTTTTATCTCGTAACTTTCAATGCTCGTCCTAAAAATTCAAGCCTAGAGAGTTCAAACTTTCAGGGAAGAACGTTCATAACTAATTCAAGAGTTCGATCAATGCCGATTTTTAATTTTAGTTTTTCTTCATGGTTCAAAGAGCTTCATTGTTACAGGTTTTGATATTCACAACATTAATTAAGGGATTTCAACAATGAAGAAAACCGAAAAAAAATCGTCATTGATCGAACTCTTGAATTGGGTAGGAAGTTTTTTCCCTGAAAGTTCTCTCTCTTTCTTCTCTCTAGGCTTGAATTTGTAGGAGCAGCACTGAGTAACTATGGACTTCGGCCAGTCACGATGATATTAATGCAATGAGTTTTAAAATCCACATACAGCCATGCCACACACAGGTGGAATTCGAACACACACCCTCATGAACGGCGACCCAGCCACACGGCTACCAAGGTTGGCTTTGGTTCCAACGATTTATACAGAAAGAGGAAACGTTTTCTTATCGTCACCATACGTATAATGCCAGTTCGGTGTTTGTTGCCGCCATTTTGATCGCTTATTTTCGCAGAAATGTTCTCAATCAATGGGGATTCCATTCCCTATTTGACAACTAGAAAAGTGATGAAACTTCGTGTGCGGAGTTCGAACAACACATTTCTAACGCTTTATACCGCTTTATCTTAGTGTTTACTCATGACAGGCAGCTTGGTCCAGTCAGTACGATGCTGCACTTTAACTAAATGACCTGCTTTCCAATCCCGCCTCATGCTTCCTTTCCTTCTTTCACTCTCAGTATCATGGAAAACTGACTGATAAAAACCGGACATCATTCAACTTACTGGATATTTTCACGCAGCTAGGTTGCCTGGCTTTTTTAGAAAATGTTTCTGAAAACTTTTCAGTGTGTACGCCCCATCCTACCCTGCCCCTCAGCCTGGTCTGGTTGGTTTGATTGACACTAACTTTTTGTGGCAGAGCACTCGCACAAGTTGCCGCTGACAAAAATCTCAATAAATTGTGAGTTTCCTCAACAGATGGCACTGAAGTCGCGTGAGAACTTTTGTTTACATCCATTCAGAAGGAAAAGTCAAGATTACGGCCCGTATACATGGATGTTCTACATTTGCTTCAAGTGCAATGTCAAGGTGCCGGCACTCCTTGATTCCGATGGTCGACATCAAATTTGCATCCAATGACAACTGACAGACCATGAAAGGTCGAAGGCCTCAAATCAGACCGACCGGAACTGCCGAAACACACAAAAAGAATGTCTCAAGTAGATCTGTCTGCAAGGGGTTCAAGTAGGAACTGTTAAACGGGTCCGGATGTACACGATCCAGACTACGGTTTCGAATCAAGATTCGAACCTACGAAGCGTTTCACATACAAAGAGAAAACTGATGTTTTGAATATGATTTTTATTTGACCATTGGGCATCTAAGGATCAGGTAGGGAGGGGAAAGGATTCGGGAAGATGTCGGTCAGGGCCTATGCTGAAGGTGCCATCCCAGCATTTGCCTGGTGTAACAAAATGTTCTATTTATTACATTTAGTATCTATGGCTCGGCCTGGGAGAGGTTACGGTAGAGAAAAAAATTAGGGAAGGAGTCGACCAGGATGGTACAATCCCGGCACTTGTCTTCCGGTGTGACAAAGAAAATAATGGAAAACTTCAGTCAGTATAGTCGGCCACTGGAGTCAATATAGTCGACTTTAAACGCAACACATCAGATACACTAAATGCAGTTCTGATACATTAAGCATACACACTAATACAGTAGTGACATTTGTATGCCTATTTCCATTGCAAAATAACCTGATATCGGATATCTTTATGATGGATACCCGGAGTTTATTAGTCCGGATTTTATCCGGATATCCTAATTTCGGATGGTCATTGCTCCGGCAATGTTCACAACATTACCAACCAGAACTGACTTCACTAAAATGGTATGGTTCGACTGTGGTTCTCCTACAGAAGGCACGCTCGCGAACAGCAGAACACTCGACTAACAAAATGATAGGCTATTTAATCTCTGTGAAAAACACGACTGGCAATTACTGACGCATTTAAGAAGTTAAGTGCGGAAGTAAGGAATATGTTCCAGCCACTACATACCGCCACGATCCTTTTTCTGCCCAGTTAAATATTACCTCTCTGATGGATCTTGGAAAATTCGAATCACTTTTAATATAGCATTACATCAAGGCTACCATAATTGTTGGGAAATTTGGAACAGTAAACGCCCGACGCTTTTCGTACGTGCAGAAATGCAATTTCAACTGAAATCATGCGGGAAGAAACTCTTTGAAAAGAAAATATCTTGGATGAGATCGCCTTTCCTAAAAGAAATCACGAACTACGGGTCTAAAATCCAATAACATAAAATTATACCTTTAAATTCATGCACAACCGGCTTTTGTGTTATCTATGCTATGTGCCTAGGGCTACGCGTGTATGCATGGTGCTTTATATATATATAACGCAAGATCCAACAGGGAGGCTTCACTTTCGTGTGTATTGTAAAGTCTTAAAACGAACAATATATAGTTAAGAAATAAACAATTCTCTGTATTTATCTAAGTCAGGAAGTTATACCAACATCTACAACATACAATGAAAGATTAGTGTTATCATACGTCACTAATTACGCTGACTTTCCTTTTCCAAAAACCTACGGTTATTTGCTGTGGTATTGGATTCAAATCAAAGGGTTATATATATATTTTGTATTGTGCAACATTGTTTCACTTCTTTTTTTTTTTTTATCGTAGTTGCCGCCATGTATAAACAATTTCATAGTTACCTATTCAAGTATATTACGGTTGTCTACATTAAATGTTACGAATAATCTATTCGTAAGAATAGTTATATTTTCAATGTTTTTAATACTGTTTCATAATGTCAAGGAATTACAGGGATCCTCAAATGAGGAAAAAAAGAAACATTATGTTAATCAAGGCATGATTATTAGGATACGATTTCATTGGTGTATATGGGTTTGAAGTTCCCGCTCTATAAGATGGATGAAGATACTACTTTTATCTCTGGAAAACAAGATGAACTTGAACTTTATTTAAGGCCTTTAGGCATCAAGGCTCAGGCCGGGATAGGGAAGAAGGAAAGGATTAGGAAAGATGACGGCCAGGGCATATGTTCAAGGTGACATCCCGGCTTTGCCTGGTGTGACTGAAGAAAACCCCTGGAGAAAACCTCAGTCAGGATAGTAGGACCCTTGGATCTGGAAGACAAGATCAATTTTGGCCCATGTAAGGGCAATAGTTGTAATGAATAGGCATAAATCTACACTATCTGATAAGATCATTCATCAAGTGATTCCAATTACGAAGCATGTGTCCACATATTACGTGTATTTTAAGTTACAATTTGTTTAATTAAATAGATGAGAATATTTATTCAAATGGATTTGTCTATATTTTTTATTTGAATTACGCAGCGCTAGTGTTGTGATATTTCGTTTATGAATTTTGTGTTAACTTTAGCTATCCTTAGTAGTGAATTGGAAAATACTTAATTCACTACTCTCGGAGTCCATGGTACTTTCAGTTTAGATATGCAATGAATACGTTTGCTAATCTTATAAAATATCAAAACAGTACATTTTTATATCTCTAACAAACAGTTAAGAATTTAGAATTTATTTTTGTTTTTTTTTCTACACGACAACTGCATTTCAAAGTTGGTAACTACAGCTAGAAGAGTTCACATACAGACCTTTACATAGGGTTACACATTACACAGAGTAACAATTCTGCAAGGATTTAAGTAACACTTTGCATTATACAGTGTCTCTTTGAAACAATGTCCCAGACTTTGGGAGATGGTTATTTACATCAAAACAAGAAAAAAGTGTGGTTGAAGATATTGAAAAAAAATATGCCTAGTTTCGGCCCTACAAAGTTACGGCGGAATCGTCATAACTGACGTCTCATCTCGATGCAATGACGTAAGCGGTGTTGGCTTAGTAAATCGCAGTCCAAGTAGTGCCCGATACATCCATATAAGCAATGTTTATGATTGAGGGAGTACCCATAGACAGTTCTCGCAATGTAGGAATATTTGTTGTCAAGGAATTTAATGGTTGAATACTACAAGCATAGAAATCTTCTAAGTGAAATTTGCTAAGCCGACAGCCCTTATGTCATTACTTGTCGAGATATGTCAATTGAAACAATGCCACCTTAACTATGAACGCATGTAGCTCCGAAACTAGGCATATTTCGACATTTCCTAAAATAACTTTCTTCTTGCCTTTGACGTGAGAAATCCCCTCCCGAAGTTTGGGGCATTGTTTCAGCGTTTGAGTGAATGCGCTTCTTTTAGCCACATAAAACACCTGATATTTCTGCAATCCGGAAAACTTGAGTGTCATGAGTGGCATATCATTCAGAGAGAGAAAGCGAACCAATGTTGCTATCTTCATTCAGGATATTTAGGTTCTCTAAATCAATAGTGGGTCTTTTGGGGTTTAGGGGGGGGGGATGACTGTTTAATATCCCCCCTGAAAACAAACGTTCTTCCACACCACTGGTACATTTTCATCAAACTTTCATGGGACCTTTATTTGACTTGATGAAGGAAGGCCACTGACTACAACTGTTTCCAACATATACACTCATTGGTCACATTTTATTAGAAATAACAGAAGAGATTTTGGGCTTCTAAATACACAACGTTGAACCACTTAACCAAATTTTGTATGGCACCTTCATCTGACTAGGAAAGAATCGTACACTCCAACTGGTCCCAGAATATAACCCATTGCCTACATTTATATATAATTTGGTTCTGAAATCAGCATCGTTCGTCTATAATCGGTACTAAAACTTTACACGGCGCTTTCATTAGATTAGGGCAGAACCGTAAACAATATTTGTTCCCAACATAAACACACACTGGCAATATTTAACGAAAACAAAAACTAAATATATTTTCCGTTCTGAAACCCATACCGTTGGACCGAGCTACATTAAACTTTCGATGTGTCCATTACCTTGACCAGACAGATCGTACACCAAGTACCAACATATGAATTCAGTGGACTTTAATCAATATACGTAATCACTAATAACAGTTTTGTTAACCAGAAAATTATATTGCAGTTTACTAGAAAAGTATTGGGTAATTAACTAATTAAATTCTCCTGTAGGTAATTTGTAACTGATTAGTGATTAAAATATTCTGAAAATAGTTCATTATTTCATTTCTCTTTTAAACTTCAATAAGTGTAAACGTACTATTTCAAAAGCTAAAATATCATTTAATCATCTCAAAAACAAACAACAGCTCATTTTCAATTTTGTGAGTATTATTAGGCAGCACACTGTAATCTACAATCCTAACATCTAACTATGGAAGTACATCACAATAGTTCACTGAGCTTTCAAGAACTGTAATTAAAGCTGTTGATAATTATTATTTTCTACAGCAGCTAATAAACTGTACAGAGCTATTCTGTACTTTAATCTTCCTTTCAAAGATTCGCTGTAGGCCTGAAGCACTTCTGATTCTTAGTTTCCAAATCAGAGCTGAAACCGGGCCACTTTCGGTGACCCGGACTGACCTGACTTAGGTGACCTAAATGAGTCTGGAGCTAGACCTGATCTTGACCCGAAATCACCAGCCTGACCACTCGCCGACCCGATGATAAAATCTTGACCCAATTGACCCAGTAACGGTCTTGTTCCTGTGGTATGATGAATCACTTCCTTGAGAACTGAGCGTACGTAGACGAACTTCATTTTTGAAAGTTTTAAAAGACTGTAATGCTTTTATGCTATTCAATACTTCATTTTTTTTAATAGCCTTTACCACGGGGGATGCACACCTCCGGCGGCATTTTTGTTCTTTCTGGAGATATGAGACTACTTCCATATTTTATTACTATTGTTAGAAACTTTTCGGGGTCGTATTTTTCGTTCTGTGGGGAGTATCGCTCCCGCTTCCTGTCAATCCAGAAATAATGGATGTTCAAACACAACAGAGTATGAGGAAACAATTAAATCTCTGCTTGGCCCTCCGGGTCCCAAGCATAGACCAGATCCAAAATATATCCCGAATGACCAGTTTCAGCTCTGGTTCAAATCAGGAAATACATAGACAATCCTGAGACATACTCATTCCATTCCGCCTAAAATGACCATCTCTATCGTGCAGTTTATGATAACCGAAAACTGTTTGGAGAAACCATCAGTAACACCAACAAGAATATTTAAAAAGAAACCAAGTTTGATAATTAAAAACATTTTTTTTTAAAAATCCATATGAACTTTCAATGGTTAGCACCTCGACAGGAAAATGGTATATAAAGTGTCCGTACTGCACGATATACAAGACACACCCAAACGAAATAAGTGTTTCACGGACATAAACAAAAGCTAGGTGTTCCCATTGCACACGTGTTGTGGAAAATCACATTCATACCACTCGCAAAACTACACGAGATTGGACGAGACTCAAAATTAAAGAGAGAGAAAAAAAATGGTTGCTTATGTAAGTGCCGAACCACAATGCACGTCTGATTAAACCACTCTATATCAATGACATATTGGTTTGCATGCAGTTGAAGCAAAGCCGACAGTTTTTAAACCGGAATCCAGCTTTATATATTGAAAATAAAGTAGGTGTTCTTGTTTTAAAATCAAAAGCTGTTGTTTTGCTATTCTGCTTTTTGAAATATGTTCTGTTCTTCTCATAATACGAAGGTCCAGAGTTCGAACCCAAGAATGTGACACACTGCAAAGTATTTCGTGGTTTTCTTGAGTCACATCAGACGAATGTCGACGTCCTTCAATATCGGTAAGGGCCGCTCCTTTGCCCATTCCTATTCGCAAGGATAGTAAGATTTATTACGTGATAGTGTATCGTTAAGTTTCGATTATTATTACCATCATGAATTAATATCGTAAACAAGCAGATGAGCTTCTCAGGATAGGACCTACAGTTTTCGATCCGCACCACTACGTTCAATTTTCGCCAGATCCAATCCGCAACCACGAACACCCGAAGCAAGCGTCCTCAGCAGGCCAGCAACCGGGGCACTATCACCTTTATAATAGATCTTGAACTCAGAACCACATGCACAGAAAGCGAGCGCCTAACCAACTGGCCAATCGAAGGCCACGTTCATTATTTTTTTTTAGTTTATGGCCTTTAGGCATCTAAAGGTCTGCCCGGGAAAGGGGAGGGAGAGAGGATTTGGAAGGTGGCTGGTCAGGACCTAGTTTTGTAAGTAGCATCCCGGCATTTGCTTGGTGTGACTGAGGGAAAATCCTAGATACTGTGTTTTTTGTAATCTGTATGTAACGACTAAACAATACCTAGCAAATTAAATTACGCAAACAGCGTTGTCTTAAAATGATTATTATACGATAGTTTGTAGCAACTGATATTAACAGGGTCCTTACCAAATTTAGAGCAGTAAATGTTTTTGCAAAAACATATTTATTAGCTACCTGGATTACTCCCAGAATTCTTGCCATATAATTGATGATATAGCACAACCTGATAATAATGATACCTGGGAACAAGAGCGCCCATGCTATGATTTTCAGGGGGCAGGGGGCAAAAGGGCAGCGCCTCATTTGATCCCCTCATTTTGTATCATATTAGTATAATTTTCTATGCCTAAGGGGAGAGCGCCCCCTCACTTCCACCTGATGGGCGCCCTTGAATGGGGAATAAATACTGTACACCTGTATTGCACTCGTTACAACGTGGCACATCCAATGTATAAGTGTTCAATATTTCACCAAAAAGGCCCGGGGGGGGGGGGGGGGGGAGCGAAATTTCAGAAAAATGAACACTTATGAACAAATACACATTGATGAATAACCAGTGTCTAATAGGGATGAAACTGACCAAAATCTACCCTAACCCCAGTTTTATCAACTTTTTTATTTTATAACCTCCAGACTTTCTCAAACGTAATATTGCTCCCTCCCCCCGGCTTTATATCCTGGCAACGTCACTGTGAATGTGGAATTAAAATACCAGCATGCACATTTACAGTCCTTTTTTCACTTCATTATAAACACTTCATGATAAATATATTTTGCTTTTAATGTAACATGTTCAGCATGACTTAACTTCACAGGAGTCATAAAACATAATTCACATCTCAGTATGACAATAACTCGTTGTGGTAATACCTTGTTCAAAGGAGAGTAAATCCACATGCTGTGTTTAGAGCAGGCTTCATTACAAACTCTATTAACTGAAAGATGGGTGTAGGGAGGAGGTGCAGTGAGAATTGTTCGCGTTGCTGAAAGCTCAAAAACAACGACCGAGGTGCAAAGTGGAATCGAAATGGCCTCTTAAGTGGAATCCGATTGCTTCACTGTTATTTACAACTCGTAACATCGCATGGTAATGGCATTACAAGTTTTACCAGCAAGGAATCTTGGCTCCTTTTACATCAACATTATTAAAAGTTCTAAGACGAGAGAGCTCATCTCCGCATGTAAATGGCATCACGATGTTTTATTTCAATCGCTACCTTCACTAATCAGTTTCT
>JAGDQP010066677.1:0-11250 GCA_022664845.1 Lepisma saccharinum | reverse complement strand
AACTTAGCTAATACTGACGTTAATGGTTTATGAATATTTCATAAACACAGAGAAGCGTCTAAGCCCGATATCTATTTTAAAATACCCGAAATAAGTTATTTGGATAATTATTTATACAAAATAGAGATAAGTAAAATTTCTCAATGGCGATTTCCTGTAAAGTGTACTTTGGAGGAAAGATTATTTCTCTGCATTTACTGATTACGTTTTATTTCCTAGCATTTACAACATTTATTCTCAACTTATTGGAAGAAGAATTCATTCTAAGTCTAGAAGTAGATCTTACCCTATACATGGTGTTGCAAAACAACACCGAAAAAAATACCTCACGATATTTCTGACATGAAAATAAACAAGTGTAGATCATACCGAGGGCGCAAGGGATTCTCTATATTAATTATGGGATTCCCAGAAATTCTCTGAAGCAAGGGTGGCTCGAAATAAGCATGAATGGCACTTCCTTTCAGTAAGTAACAATAATTGTGCAAATGTTTATTTTTTTAAAGATATGTAACAAACAGAAATAAGTCACGCACGCTTCAACGAACGTTTGTAGTATACGTCTTTATCGGTAAAAGGACTGTCGTTGTTCTCTTAGATGGTATTGATTACGTTTATGATCTGAACTCATACGAAAAGTCGTCTTATTCATGTTTGTTTCGACCAACATTTATTCCAGAGAATATGTGAGAATCTAGTACTCCCTTTGATGAATCGCTTGGGCATCTATTGCACAAGTTTAGAATTTCGATTTTTAGATCGAGTATTTTTCAAGTCTTTGAGGGTACCGCCTCAGTTATAGTGTTCATTGCCCCTACACTTTCGGCAGCCTATAGCACAGAAAGGAAGCATTTGTGCACGCTCTTATGATCCATACGTTTTTCTTATTTTCATGTGAGGAATTTTGCAAGGCGTTTTCGTCGGTGTTTTCCAGCACCCAGTATATTGTCAATCTTATGCTAACAAAGCACTCGTTAAAAACGGACGAAAGAAAAAAACCCACTGCGTTGTACAATCCCTTTAAGAGTTCATTTTTTCAGAAATGTAAACATTCCTAATCATATACATTATCTCCTTGATAGGTGGTTGGATTGAATGGACAGGATCAGGACTGGAATATGGAGCTGAGAAATGATACAGGAATAACAACTACATTTATATTTCAAGTGTAATTTGTGACGGATACAGAAAACAGAAAATGGCTACCATAATGACGGGTTTCCAACCTATCCAAGTGGCTGAACAACTGCTTACTCTTAATCATTTGTAGAAGAATAATTTTGGATTGGCTGGAATTCGGGATTTTTACACCACCTTGTTCATCGTATTCCACATTATTTTCTTTAACAGCATTCTCATCACCCTCCACGAACTATGGTAGTTCTCTCATACTCGTCAGAGTAAAGATGAGATAGGGTCAAATCAATCTGCCAAAACTACATTTCCCTCATATGTATTTGGGACGGATAACTTTTATCTCGGACTCTTTGTACAATCCAAACAATCATATTCCTTCTTAATCGAAGGCAAACAAGACAGAATGCAATTATGACTTTTTTCATTCAACGTTAAAAGTGAAATAAAAAGCCTTGGTCTAAAGATTCTTAGTTTTATTGTCACACGTGTAGGCGGCGGGATTTACACTCTAGATAGAGGAAGAAACAACCAATGACATCGAATATGTATCACAGCGAGATTAAAATGATAGCATATCGCCGCGGGATTGACATAATAACTCACACTGTTAAAAATGTTCGAGGCATTTCTGGAGGAAGCTGGGCAACCATAACTGCCTGTACATTCTCTAAATTTCTATCAATAAAAACAAACATTATTCAGTTTTTGAGTTATACTGACTGGGCTAAACTGCCAATGATAAAGCATTAAAAGAAAACAGTATAGAGTCAGAAATATGTTGTCCGAAAACATAAGCAAATTACTTCAACGACTTACGCCATGTTTTAACAACGTTTTCTATTTGTCGATTAGGGATCACAATTTCCATACACTAAGAAGATGTTCCATTTCTGCTGAAGCGGATTATCAAAATGGCGGCAACAAACAGTTGATCAGAATTGCATATTTGGTTAAGATAAGCAACCGTTTTCTATTTCTGCGCATGTGTGAACATCACATGAATTGAGAACTTCCTGTAGCACAAAAGAAATCTCTCCGTGTTTTACCAAGATTACTGCAAATAGTAAAATTTATCTGCAACATTAATGAATAAATCAATGCCCGTTTCTAAAAAAGTTTTAACAGTGCACCAACTCGGAATTAACCTGATAGCACACCGCGGCGGGATAAACATGAACGGTTTAGCACAACATCATTAAAACATTTAAAATTCGTCAGCCATTTTTGGACAAAGAATGTGTAAATCTAAGGAAATCGACATTTTTATTGTCTCTTGGAATTGTATCAACTCCATTACAATATCTTCTTAACTGGATTTAAAGGAACATTTCCTTGTATGTACCACATTAAATGTTATAGAAATAATTAGCAACAATTTAACTCGACAGAATAATACAAATTGTAAAACCAGGTGTATTCGCCCATATATTCCAGTTTTAGACGTTCATATCTAAGGGAAATGTACATAATACATTTAAATAAAATGTAAAGTAAACAAGTTCAATCTAGAAAGAACTGGCATATGAAACATATATTAATTACAAACGATTTGGGTCAAATATTCATTTATAGGTTTTACTAATAACATTAGCTACTTAATATATTGTATTTTTCTTAATTATTGGTTCTTTATTATACTAATATTTGTAAATTTACTGTAGTGCGGTTGAACGACGGTAATGACATGTTTCAGGAAATATTCTTTGTTTCTATTAGATAAAGCTAAATTCTAATATACATTTTCCAAACATAAATAGTTCTCAATAAATAATATATGACTCTATTATTACTTGTATTCAGAGCTTTCGATTAAAATTGCCGTACGATTATCATTCATTATACTATAAGACCAGATATGTTACACATTGAAGTCAGAGGCCTCTGAATTGGAAATGAAACTTTTGTCCCCAAAACGCCCATGTTGTGTATCGTTGGCGAACTAATACATTAGAAAGTAGCCATTGGCAACGTCTAATAAACAAGGTATACATATTTACTAAGTAATAAGTAACTGACTGTTCTAACAAGATTTTAACACAGTACTAAACTCTAGTTTATTTTACTTCAAGTTACTTTGCTAGTGTACGAGTATTTTGGGCCAATTCGGTAACTATTGACCTTGGTCTTTCTCGATTTTATTGACTGTTAAATCTCTCACAATCAGACATACCCCACTCGGGGAGACACTGCATTGACGCTTCATACCACAAAGCTACGGCCGTCGGCTCTACCCTTAGGGGCATCGAGAGAGAGAGAGAGAGAGAGAGAGAGAGAGAGAGAGAGAGGGAAAGAGAGAGGAGAGAGAGAAAAAAGAGGAAGTCGGAAAGAGAAAATTTTAGTTTGAATTTGAATATTATTTAAGGCATTTAGGCTCAGACCGAGATAGGGGAGGGAAAAGGATGCTTTAAGGTGTCAGCCAGGGCATAAGTTGAAGGTATCATCCCGACATTTGCCTGGCGTGACTGAGGAAAAACACTGGCAAAACCTCAGTCAGTATGTTCGACCGCTAAAATTGAACCCACGACCTCTGGAATGCTACACCAACGCTCTACGACTGAGCTACGTCGGCTTGATGATTTCACGATTTAACAAATAGTTTTACACTACTTAAGAAAGAAGTACTTTGTATATCTTACCTTCATAAGCACATTTCATAACCAGAACGTTCAATTTCATTAACTGTATATTAAAACACTTGTTGAATAGTACTTAGTTCTTATATTTTGAATGATTAGTATGTAAACGAATTAATCCAAACTAACATTTTATAATTAAAGGGCTTTAAACCATAGTAGCTTATAACCCACTTTTATAACTTTTAAGAAAACCAGTTTTAAATGTTTGAATATATTACACATTTGGCATTGTTTGCATAAATAACTGTTTCATGTTAGGTAATGCAAAATTGATGCAAACAAGATGTCGATTGTACAAGATATTAAAACATTTAAAAGGCTTGTTCTTAAAAGTGATAATAAAAAAGTGACTAAGCCTAGTATGATTTAAAACTCTTCAATTTTTCAACAACTTTTACCTAACCACTAGCTCAGGAAATCAAATTTTGGAAGAAAAGTATTGTCCAAAGTGTGAACTCACGTTTGTGAACTAAAAATGGACTGTTATTCCGCTGTAATTCTAGATTAGACTTGTTCACTCCTTCTTGTCTGGTGTGTCAATGTTGCCTGTTCTTTCGTTAATCTGTATCTGATATTTAACTACAAACCTTGAAAGTAAACAAAATTTTCTGTCAATTCGCTTGTATTTTGTGGAAATATTCTTTCTTCTCACTCACCGAGGACAAAACAGTTACTTTTCATGTTTTATCAAACAGAAGTCACGGCATATACAATTATCAGAGTCTGCCATCTAATGAAAGTATGTTAATTTACATAGAAAACTACCAAACTAAACAAGAAAGTTCTTTTGTTTTATTTGTTCGAATTTTGTTTACTAGTTGGTATTTGTTTCATACTCATCGAGGACAAAAGAGTTAATTTACAACGAACAGAAGTCACGATACACCAACCTAAAAAATGAATAAAAAATCTATTGTAAATAACACACACTAGAGAGAACCTTGATATATCATACTATTGTCAACAACACATGATAATGTTCGTTTTTCATGCGCATTGCGCAACCCTAGTGGCTCCGTTGTTACGTAACAGACTTGGAACCGATATTATTGAGGCAAGTGGGTTCGTGCCCCATTACTAATCACTGTAACTCAGTTTATCAAGTGTATTTAAGATTTAACCTAATGCCACAATAATACTTCAAGTAAGTCCATGGCCACTATTTGCAGCATCTCTTTTTCAGAGCTATGAGCTTTAGATTGCTCCCATGATCGTTAATGCAGTTTCTATTCACATGTGAGGTTGTAATGACGACTAAGGCTCAGAGGTGCTCGTGGATCGTTAATTATTAGAAAGAATATCCTACTTTTTAGAAGCAGCTATAATCGAAGATTAATTCACGCTTGCGAACCAAGTTACATCAATTTGGAAAGGATTGTAAGGTTTCCGAACCACAAAGAAGGGTTAGAAGCAATGGCCACATCAGCAACTTACTTTTAGGCTAATATTTATGTGAATCAGTTGAGAGTATTACTGAATATTTGGAAAGATATTAAAGTTACTGCCAGCAGTATGATATAGAGAGACAAGTTCGCTCTAAATTAATTTAAGATAACACGCACAGAAAGAAAATGTATCAAAAGAAGCGTGAAATAAAGAAAGGCAACATGTTAGGGACATTGTTAATCAGGAACTAGGTCTGAAATTTCATGTTAGCTCTTGAATATTGCACGACATTAAATCAGATTTAACACAGCATCACATACTCAGGTGTATGTCACGACTGTGTGAGGCCAGATAACAATGAATTTTGGAAATTCATATCCAACAGATTTTTAGTCTTAGATATTAGTATGTTGTCTATTTAGTTGAATTGATTAGATTTAATCCTTTCCCTTAACACAAAATTAAATACATATCCTCTACCAACATAACTGCACATACATGACACAGCTAGTCGAACATTTAATCCAGGATGAACCTGTCAATTCCGAAACTGAGAACAGATACAAATTAGAAGAATGGGACAGAGGGAAAGTTACACATCAGGCTTTTGTTTGACAAGTTGTTTAGAAGCCATTGAGCACTTCTACAATGATATACCTACGGAAAAGAAAGCACTGACATTAGTAACATTGATGATAAAGAAAATATTCAGTAAAATTAAGGGAGACACACACAATACACATATTAGCATGTCTCAACCGGTTTCCAAAATTAGCTCTTTTCCTTGAATATAGTAACACGATTGAGGTTATTTAAAGTGCAGGTTTGGAGGCGAAGGCAAAGCACAGATGAACGTTAAAGCGTGTATATATTCCCGGAAGAACACAGTATGTGCTACTTGCTTTTTGAACTGAATTTCAAATGTCGTATCATCATATAACTCTGGCTAATATTGAATAAATGTAAATATTGTTAAGAAAAGTTAAGAACTATTGCTAGTTAAGAAAAAAAAACAGGAAAGAAGATTTATTTTGAAGAAGTTTAATTTTCATGTAAGCTACATTTTACTCCTTGTAGCATGTACTCTAGCTGTATGCTAGCAAAACTCGATATGTAATTAAGCATTAGACAACAAATGATTCATGTGTTACCTTGATCATTAAACTGTAATTTCTGAAGAAGTAATAAATCTTGTTCTGACATCAATAGGAGTGTAGAAAACTGTTTTTCCAGACATCTTTGAACTTAAAATTGATGTAAATGTAGATAACGCTTGTTCTATTTATAGGTACTCAACGATTAGCTTCCTGGAAAGGAATAGAAAAGTTATTTGAATGGATGACTCTTTTTTTATTTTGCAAAATGTGTAATGGACGAAGCGCAAGAGAGTGAGAAAAATCTGAAAATAATAATAAAAAAATAATATGTATTCTAGGTGACAATTCACTTTTACCCCGAAATGTAAAAGCTGAAAAAGGAGTGAAACTCATTAAATGTGTAAATTGCACGTAAGTACAGAAGTTTTATACCTGTATCAGGTGTTGAAGATGTAATAATTGTATTTATCTTTCATGGAAGAAATGTGGTCAGATGAAGCAGAATTTTTTTCTTCAAATTCAGAAATTAAAACAATATAAAGGAATTACAATATTGTTCTTTAAAGAAATTACAATATTGTTCTTTGGGAATGAAACAGAAATTCAATACAAGTTTACCGTGTTGCTTTTTCACTTTTGAAACATGTGATAAATGGAAAATATAAATACAAATAATCCAAGGAATAGGCTACCATTAAATTTCAACCAATTTACACAGAAGTATAGCGGTACGGTAAACCAATGCAGAAACAATCATGGAAAGCTTTACAGAAATGTAGCGGTGTGTCTGGATGTTTATAAGTTAGGACAGTGCAAGATACCTATTTGCTCTATTGACCTTGAAACATGATATGCGATAATAATATTATTCAACGCAAATGCAAAGGATATAGTAATCATACCAAATCCAAACAATGTAAGCTAGAACCGGTTTACAAAATAAAAGGAAATGACCGCTTGATGGAAGTAACGTAATCATGCTTTTCCCATTAAAACAGATCAATATTCTCAAAGTTTACATTAAAACAAAATGTGCTATTTACGATATCAAATCCAGATGGGGGTGGAGCCATTACAATGTCCTCGCCTTTAAAGTTTTTCTGGTCAATAAAATGTTGTCATCACTGTTGAACTATTTCTCTCTGAAATCAAGCTAATTTCACAAGAACATCTTCAAGGAGGTTCTCATGGGTATGATGGTATACTGTTACAATCTGACGTAACATTTATTTCCTCTCTTTATATAAAGGCACACAATAACCCATTGATCACTTTTGTTTGTAGGAGTAGTAGTTTCTAATGCTATTTCCAGTGGAATTTCTTCATTGGGTTGTATTCCGTTATTGGTAATTTCGGATGAAACATCATTTAGTGTCATAGGCACTTCATAGCCCTCCCTTTCGTCCTCCTCAGAGTAGCCACTATTAATCTCACAAGAGCATTTCACATTATACCCAAAGTAACACCGAGAAAATATAGTAATATCCAAAGTAACCGCAAATTTGTGAAGAAAAAAGGGTTTAGTAAGATTTTGTTCCATACTTGTTTTCGCAGGTAGAGGTACGCAAACATGGTACTGTTATTGATAGAATAGATTATCCGGGAATTACTTCAACTGCTATTGCCACATGCCGATTATCAAAACCTGAGCTTCAATATTTTAAGTCAGGTGGATTAATAACTGATGAGAAACTTCCACGGAAAGAGAATACAGTGTTGTTTCCACTGCGATTGCTGTTTAGTTTTTTTAGTGACTATAAGGAAATTATGTGGAAGAGCGGGCTTCGAATAACATTTAAAAGAAGTGCAAATAATGATGTTTTATTTTATCGTTGGAAAACAAAGAAAGCAGATGGTACTCTAGATCATGCCACATTAGCTCATCCTGCTAAATTAGTGATTACTTCAATGGAGCTGAGAATACCAATTGTCGAATAGGAGAAAAATTATTCGATGAAATTAAAAGCTGATATACTTCGACAACCTCAAATACCAATTGAATTTCTCACGTATCAAAGCGTTCAACGACATGTTTCTGGTTCTTATTTCGAATTTGATGTAACAACACAGTTTAATTCACTGCAGTTCGATATGCCTGATTTTGTAATGGTTCTTTTCCAAACTAATCGCGATGATAATACTCAGGAGAAAGATGCTAGTAAGTTTGATACATGTAAGATTAAGAATATTTATTTAAAAAATGCTCGTAACGAAATCTTCCCTCGTGAGAATTTAAACCAGAATATCGCAAAACAGATTATCTTAAAATGTACGATAGTTACACTGCATTTAAACGTGTAACACAGAAAAATACTGACATGTTTTATTCCCCAAAGGAGTTTATAGAAAATCGTCCAATGTATGTCATTAATACAACTAAACGCAAACAAGTTGTTATTAACGAAAGAACCAACATTAAAATTATAATGGATTTTGAAGAAACCGTCCCCGATAACACTTATTGTACAGTAATTCTTATAGCTCAAACTTCATACATTTATGATGTGAAAAACGAAAGAGTGATAGAACAATTTTAGTGAACATGTTTTCAGGAGAGAAATAAAATGAATGTTATTACTTTGTATGTAAACTGTAATTCGCTCTTCCAGTCAAACAAGAAAAAAATGTGGCAACTGACGGCCTCAATGCAGCCCAGAATCAGATAATACATTGACTCCACGTGCAGAAATCATATTGTAATCTACTTCCGTTCTCTGCACGCAAACCATATTTCCGTTGGATTTTTCCTACTTCATGGAAAATTTTTTTGCTTTGCATGTAAAACAGAATGATGTTATGGTTTTAAAAATTCACCCAAAAATTCTGAACTGGGAAAGAAGTCATTTATACAGTACAAAATTAAGAATATTCAAGAAAATTATTCTCACAATCATATGGAACAGTCAGGTTTTAAATTCCAAGTACATTTTTTTAATTGATGGGAAAAGAGGAAAGGGAGTGAATAATGTTATATTTAATGCACAATTCCGGTATTCACCCGGTGCAAGGCTGACATATAGCCAAATGAAATTTTGTTTATAGATAGATTTTGATGAGAAATAGCAAACAGTTTATAAGGAGAGATTTTGATGAGGATTTTTTTGTTGTGTGAAGTCTAAAAGGGTCCTAATTATCAAAAAAGTAGGGAAAAATATTGTATTAAATTTGAGTTTTGACCTAAAACAAAACAGCTGATAATGACACTTCTAATAACATCTGCATAAAAACTAAAGGGTTAATCTCTAATTACTTAGCTATGAAAACTATTCAATAAGTTAGCAGCATTATCGATAGATGGCAGCGGTGGTCTAGAGGTGGAGGTGGAGACGGAGGTGGAGGTGGAGAC
Source organism: Lepisma saccharinum (assembly GCA_022664845.1). Lineage (NCBI taxonomy): Eukaryota > Metazoa > Arthropoda > Insecta > Zygentoma > Lepismatidae > Lepisma > Lepisma saccharinum. Next base: position 1,648 of record JAGDQP010066677.1, on the reverse strand, counting down.
AGAGAATAGTTAATAATAATGTCAATAGATAGAGGGAGGAATTATGCATAATTCAAAAATGGTCGGGTGAGTGGTCCGGAGGTGACAGGTTAAACGGTAATTTACGGGCAGCACTTCGGCGTTGAAGGTAGATTTTCCCAAGACTCATTTTTTAATGTTTTTTTACTTTTTATGTTTCTAACGGAATAACTTATTGCAGTACGAATTGGTACTCCCCGCGGTTCATTATTTCTGTACTGAATTAATGAGGCACGATTTGTTTCACGGAAACGAAAATCACAGTTAAGCATTGAGTTAATATTATTTTTAAATACATTTATTCGTATTGATCCTTTGATGACAATTAATAATATATATATTTTTTAATTTCCTGCTATTACAGTGTCTGCTCTTGAAATAATTTACATGGGAAATTAACATTTAATTTCAGCTCTTGCTACAGGTACTTTTGAACAAGTTTAATCGTCTCCTTTAACCCAGCTTCTCTCTTTAACCATACGTCCGTTCTCAGACAATATATTCGATATATTATTTTCCGAAATTTTGTGTCAAAAACAAAGTATGATCCTGTTTTTCTTTTTCTGTATACATACTTAATGTTTCGGAACTAACCCCATTTCTCAACCTAAATACATCCTACAGTAATTTTGTTTCTCTTGACAACAAACTTGACACACTATCCTTTACTTTAGAAAATTGGCTGAAATTAATCACTAATCCTTATGTAGATATCATTTGCACCTTGTTTGTAGAAGACCCAGTGCCTGGTTTTTACTTAAATCTTTCTGACAATTACCAAGCACTTTGTTCCTTCTCTCCGTCATTTCCGGTCATGCATTTTCAGAGACTTTCTCTTATTCATGATCTCAACTCAGTTGTTTCTTCAAACACTTTTCTTCTATCTTTTTGCCAAGAACATAAAACCGCGCCATCTTGGTGTTACGGTCTTTTTATTTACCCTTCGCTCCCTAGATTTTCCGAAAAACTTGTTACGCAACGTTACAATCTTTTCTGATACCCATTTAGGTGGCTAGTGCGCACTCTGCCGAAATTCAGTATGTATAAATAATTAATCGTAATTATACTATTATATTGATTATCACATTTCATATCCAGCAATATCTTGGATACTAACTAACTCCGAGAGACTCTTTCCAAAACCAACTTCTAGATACGTAACTGGTGTTGAAATTTTGGAGACAATATTAAAACTTATGATGACTTGAAAGAAACCGGCTCTTTATAGTAGCAAATTATTTTATTCTGATTTTGGTATTTGATAAGACTCATTGTCAGTTTCTTTGTAAATAATGTAGTTTTTACTTGTTTATTAAGCCTTTTCTTCATCATTATAAACTAAGCTACGGCCATTCGATATTGCGTATCTAAGTAGATGATCGAAAACTAACGAGCCAAATTTGGAAACATCTTGTAAATATGTATAAAGAAAAACTGTTACTAATGAGTGGTGGTCTTAAATGCTTACTTCCCCACATTTTATGATTGTGTATTGTTGTTTAACGTCTCTATCATTTCACACCAAATGAAGTAAATTAGTGATAGTCCATTTTATTGAATCACAAAGTGTCAATACAAAAACCTTACATGTTTATCAAAAATTCTAAGATGTATTGTGCTAATAATAATA
>JAGDQP010066676.1:0-11250 GCA_022664845.1 Lepisma saccharinum | reverse complement strand
CTATTCCGTGGAGTTTTTATAATATTGAAAAAGAAGAAGAAATTATTCAAATACGAGATAAAAATATAGTACAATATGCTGTAAAAATTCCAGCTGGATATTATGAATCAGTGCATTCAGTTTTAGATATTATTCGTATGACTTTACCTAAGCAAATGAAAAAATAATATAATGAGAAAGAAAATTTACATACATTTGACGATAGTAGTATTCTTAATAAAAATCTTCATGAAGTGGAAATGATTAGTGTTGAACGTATGATCACGAATGATCAACTCGTAATAGAACAAAATCCTATCACTATTCAATATGAGGAAAGTAGAGATAAAGTTTATATTTTTCATAAACGAAGTCCTAAACGTGAATATTTCTTCATGATGAGTCCGGGCTTGCAAAATATGTTAGGATTTACTAATAATTCTAAAGTGAATACACGTGTAGTTCACTTTTATCCCATGAATCCGAAAAAGAAACCAAAGTTTCTAAATATTCCTGCACCTTTTCACACAAACCTTGATTATCTTATTCCTTCAGAAATAAATGTTTGTATTGATATTGTGAAAGATCAACCTATTTATGGCAAGCTAATTCGAAAAATTGGAGTTCAAGATTATCATTATGGAAAAATAAAATCTTTCATTTTTGATTGTCCACATTATGTTAAAGTTGAAAAGAAATATTTTGATATTCTTAAAGTAGACTTAAAAGATGTGCATGGGGAAAACTTGCCATTTCAATTTGGAACTTCAACCGTAACACTACATGTTAAAAGAAAATGATTTCTGAAAGTAGTGAGGATAGTTTTTACATTACACTTAGTTCTAATGGAAGTAATCAAAGTTATTCTAATAATAGTCCAACACATTTTTTCAATATTCTTAATAATCGAATACATTTAAATGATTCATGGATGGTAGGATTAAGTGAAATTCATATTCCATTAACATGTGATAATGTTATTTTAGGTCAAAATATAATATGGTATGATAATGTAAAATATAAAATAGCACATGGATATTATTCCACCGTTCAACAATTGTTAGATGAATTGAATAAAATAAATTCAAGTATAAAATTTGAATATTCAAACATTGTCACTGTACACGTTGATGATAGTATAAAATCTTTACGTTTATCATCTACTGTATATTAGCATTACAATTAGGTTTTGAACCTAATATTAATATTTTAAAAGATAGTCATATTCCTAAGCAGCCATTTTTAAACATTGGATATCCTCATCAAATGTTTGTTTATACGGATATTATTCAACCTCAGTTTGTAAGTGATACAAAAGCACCTCTTTTACGAATTATAAGTATAACCGATAATTATCATGGAAAAGTACAAACCATAACTTTTCAGAATGTGCATTATTTTCCACTTGCAAAACTTTCATTTGATACTGTAGAAATACTTTTAAAAGATCATGCAGGCCGAAATTTACCGGGACATTGACATTAACACTTCACTTTAAGCGCTCATCAAAATGAAATCCTATACAGTTATGCATAGAGGTAGAGGTATACCTTACTTTGCAGGACCTGTTTACCAACGGGGACATGGGTTTGGGAGTTTATTTCGCCTATTATTTCGATTTGCTATGCCATTCCTTAAACAAGGAGCAAAAACAGTAGGACGACAAGCCTTACAAACAGGAATACAAGTTGCGGGGGATATGTTAGAAAATCGACCTATTAAGGAATCTTTAAAAGCACAAGTTCGCGAAGCAGGATCATCTTTAAGAACAAAAGCTGAAAATAAAGTTAATCAGTTGCTTAGTGGTAGTGGTAGAAGAAGGGCACGAAAACGTAAGACTTCCATACGTATTGGACCACCAATCTTAAAAAGACGACGTGCTTCTAATAAAAGAAAGAGTAGAGATATTTTCACTTAAAAAATGTCGTTTCTTACACCTAAAAGTAATGAATGTTGTACGAATGAATTCGATTTAGTTTCTGTCCCTATGACACAAACTGCTATTGAATCATCTCGAATGGTAGAGTATCGACCAATTTCATCGCTTTCTTCTGATGGACCTATAGAATTTCTTGTGCCTGGAGATACTGCTGAATATATTCTTCCTGCACATATTTATCTTTATGTCAAGTGTAAAGTATTAAGGGGGAACGGAGATAATTTACAAGTAGCAGCGGAAGGACCACCAGCCGTTGTAGCAGATAATGTAGCGCCGATAAATAATTTTTTACATTCACTTTTTACCCAACTTGATATTTCTTTAGATGATAAAATTATTTCTTCTTCAAATGGTACGTACCCATTTAGAGTATACTTTGAAACCTTACTTAGTTATTCTGAAGATGCAAGTAAAACTCATTTAACCACTGGATTATGGTATAAGGATACTGCAGGGCATTTTAATAGTCTCAATGAAAATAATGCTGGTTATTATAAACGAAAATCTCTTGTTATTCGTAGCGCTTCCATTGATATGTATGGACGAGTTCATACAGATATTTCAGGATCTAATCGAGTTCTTCCAAATAAAGTTAATCTTCGAATAAAATTAAGTCGTAGTAAAGATGCATTCTGCTTAATGGCAGCTGAAAATTCTACATTTAAAGTTAAACTAGAAGAGGTTATTCTCTATGTTCGTCGAATTAATATTCTGCTGATTTAGCTTTACAGTTAAACAGTTTTATGACTCATGATACTGCAAAATTACCATTGACTAGAGTTGAAACAAGAGTACACACTATTCCTGCAAATGTTAATTCCTATAATCTTGATAACATATTTCTTGGAAATGTACCAAAGGGTCTTATTATAGGTTTTACTGCAAATACTGCATTCAGTGGAAAATACCATGAAAATTCCTTCCACTTTGAAACTTTTAATATTAATAAGTTGCAAGTACAAGTTGGTTCCCAATTTTATCCTCCCACCCCTCTTACTCCAGATTATGATAATCAACTATATGTTCAATGTTTTCACACTCTGTTCTCTGGAACTAGTATATTTCATGAAAATGTAAGTCATACAGTCACATATTCTGATTACCCTCATGGATATACTCTTTATGCTTTTATTCTTTCTCCTACTAATACTTTACATGATTCTACATGGGATGTTATTAAGGATTCTTCCGTTAATCTTAAAATAGGGTTCAGTCAACCACTAACACATTCTATTTCATGTATTGTTTACGCTCAATTTGATTCACTTATTCAGATTGATAAAGATCGTAATGTATATACAGATCATACGATGTGAAATTTAGTTCAGTTTGACAGTGACCATGAGGACTGTAATACACTTTTCCGCGTTTGAGTGTAATGAGGAAAATAATTTTATAGTGAAAGAACTAGATATAGTTAATCCTGATGCTAATAGTTTTCAAACATGGATTTTCAAACCTCCCTTTCCAATGTCAAAAATTACTATTCCAAGTTTGGGATTTGCAAATGAATATTTAAGTCAACATGTATTTGGATTAGAGTGGATTGAAGGCGAAGTTCAATATGAGGAAGTTAAAAACATAGTCACTAAATATACCTCCTGCAGTGAAAGTGTGTAAGCGCATGGAAAAGCACGTCAGATTTTTTTACAGTCTCTTCTACAAAGAACAGTGATTAATTTAGAAGATATAAAATGCCCAAAATATAATTCACTAGCTTTTCCATCGCAAAGTTGTGCTCATCATCTTCACCAGTTTACAAGTTTTCGCTGTGCCTTAAAAGAAGCTTCAGTGTATGCAAAGTATTTAACATATTATCATCTACATTCTTTTATTTTACCTAAAAATAGAACAGTGTATGAACCAACACCAATTAGTGAATCTAATTGTGATGTGGAGTGATGAAATTTTAAAAGTTATTCTTCAGGACTGTGCTAGTGCAACTACGCTTACTGGAATTTATTCAGTGGACACTTTACCAAAACAGGTTGAATATCCGGCAGCACTTATAGCAAATTTAAGTCCCTCAACTTCCCCTGGAACTCATTGGACTGCCATATATATTAATAAACATGGACGGGGACAATATTTTGATAGTTTTGGAAATGAACCTAGTAAACCAATTGTATTTTTTTAAAAACGAAATTGTAAAATATATCATGTAAACAAAACACAAATTCAGCATGAAGAATCTATTCTTTGTGGACTCTTCTGTATTGTATTTATTTATTTCACCGTACGAGGAAAAAATATTCTCTTCTTTTTACACTACGAATCTTAAGAAAACTGATACAATTGTAAAATCACTTGTAAAAAACTTATCAAAAGAAAAGAAAAATGTAAATAAAAATTTTATTATACTAAAACAAATCTTTCATTTATATGCTTATTATTATTAAGGTTATATGAAATAAAATATAGAAAATAAATTGTAAGTATAATGTTTATTAAGAACATGAAGCAAACTGATCTATAAAACAACTTACACATACTTCTTACAACTGTATTGTTAATAAGGTATTTACAAGATTCTGTGGTTTCTCATGTTTCATCCAATGTTGCAATTGAAAACAGTTTCTTATTGCACAAGCATTCACCACAACAGGGTCATGATAAGTACACTTAGAGATACCAGTGTCCAAATTTAATGTTTTCAGAGCATGACATTCCTTTTCACTTATATGATTCACAGTTTCCAAGTGAAATAGTTTTTTAATCCACTGTACCTTTTCAAGACCTTTACAAAAAAATGTAGCTTTACTTGAACATAGTTGAAAAATTATTCTACGAAGATGTGAAACGCTGTATCCATTTGTTATGTCCCAGTGTAAACCGTGAAAGTTCTGGGTTAACCATTGTACTTGTTTTTGATATCCTACTCCCACTTCCGTAATGTCACATGGAAGTTTTACTAAACAGTGGAATAAAAGGCTAGCATCACACGCTATGATACAAAATTCTCTCATAATAAACTCATGCGCAGAGATTTTAAATCCCTGCACATCAATAATGTACTGATCTGAAGACACACTTACAGAGTTTTCTACTGAAAATTGTTCATGTATTACATCTGGTATGAGCTGAGCAATGAATTCACTATTATGAACTAATTCTCTACAAGATTTGAAAAAAATGTTCATGGAAATACTTACATGACCCTGTCGTTTATAGATTTTATAATACTCCATAAATAGTTCATGATCGTTTACTTCTTTCAGCAAATGTTTTGATAACACTTTTCCTGTATTCCACATATATATACAGTTATTATGAGGAACCTTTAATTTGCAGTCATTACATCGAATAGGACTTTCCTTTAAATATGTCCTAAAGGTTGCCACAACACAGCGTTCCGTTATATATACCCCCACACAAAATGTACACTGATAATCAGACATATTTTCACTTCACTTCTTTCTTATTTCCTTACAATGTTCTCACTCCTTCTTTCCATTTTTATCTTTTTTATTTAATATGTCAATCACTGAAGACATATGTATTTTAACTATACGCCATAATCCAAATTTCATATTCTTCATGATTACTTCATCAACATTATTAATCACTTCACGATGATCTTCTTTATATATTTCATACAGTTCTTTCTTTGTAGATGGCTTCAATAGCAAATACCACACCCGTTTTCGAAAATGTTCTTCTATTTTTTCACCGTTAACCAATTCTTCAGGCTTGATATAACCTAAACACACATGACTAGATTGATTGTTTTCTTCATTAAAACAACCTTCGCAAATTAAATATGATTTAGGATTCCACTTGATTAATGCACCTCGTATACATTCTTCATCCACCCACTTATTTTTACATTTGCACTTGGAAATTTTCAATGTTCTTTTACTTACACCTTCTCCTGCTGCTGCTGTTCCTACTAGTGCTGTTGATGATGATGATGATGATGGTGGAACCTTTTTCACCAATACTCGCTCTGATTTCACCAAGGCTGATGATCCTGGTGATGCTTCTACAGCTGTTACTGTATTAACTTTCTTTATAGCTGGTCTTACTGCTTTTAACAATACTCGTCCTGATCTCACTACCGATGATAATTCTCCTCCTGATATTAATGAAGAGTTCTCTTCAACTTCTACTGATGAGTCCTTCCCATAAAACAATCTTTTCTTCACAGGATAATTTCCCTTCTCCAAAATACGCTTCTTCCCTCTCAACTGCTTCTCCGGCTTCCTTGGAACTATGCATGAATATACCTCTTCAATATCATCATCTTCCTCCTCCTCCTCCTTCACCATTGATGATGATAATAATGAAGGTGAACGCCGATCTTCTCCATTTCTTCTAGATTTTAATAAACTGAATATTGTACGATCACCTTCTTCTTCTTCTTCTTGAACGTCTTTAGCTAGTAATGCTAAAGTTTCCACTATCCCCAGAACCTCCAGTGATAACTCAACTTCGTCTTCTTCAACCTCACGTTTATACTGATAGTTGTCCATGACTAGAGCTCCACGCTAGTTATGTTATATGCAACAACACTGCCCTCTATATATTCTAATCTTTATCACATGTCACTGATAAGAGATAAGATGACCTGGACTTTGACCTGCCATGTTGCCATATTTTCACTGACCTGGACTTTAACCTGCGGTGTTGCCAAGTTAAAACAACAACAAATGTGTGGTGATCTTCTACTTACCCGTATTTACAATATGTACAGTACTTGAGTTCTCCAAATTAAATGGTGTTCTTCACCTGTTGATATCTTTTATTGGTTTCTTCGTTTATATTTTGTTATATATATATATATATATATAAAAGAGATCCTAGTAGAAAGTTGGTCTAGTAGGAATCATTTTGTTCTTCCCCAAGCATCTCTTTCACTGTTAGTCCTCTTAGTTCCTCCCGCGTATCCACTATTTGCTGGATGACCTCTCCTTCTTCATTCATTTGGTTGACCGGGCACTCGAGGACCACATGTTTAGGAGTTGCCAGCTGTCCACACTCACACATCAGGGAGTTCAACAGTCCTAAGTCAAAAAGTTTGGCGTTCTATGGGCCATGTCCGCTTAGTAGATGAAACACACCCTGACCTGGATTCGTTTTCCCATGCAAGTCTATTAGAAATATCAATTGTCAAAAAGACCTCTAGATTTATCACTCTATTGCCAATATTGTTACCATTCTGATATTATCTCGTGTATTTCTTCTTTCGTTCTTGGCATTTCTTCCAAAATCTTCGTTGCTCTTATTAAATTTTCTTTTTTGGTCCAGTATATAGCATATATAGCAGCTACTTCAGTACCTCCAAGTGCAGGGGGCTATACCCAAAATTACATTTAGGGCCACTCTCGGTGTTGTCCTATAACCTCTAGACATCCTCAATAATATCGCTATCTGTGCTCGGTTTAGTTTCTCAGCCAGTTTCTTGTTCTCAGTCAGTCGGTGACCCCACACACTCGCTCCATAAGTTCCTATTGCGCATAATATCTGATCATGACACAATTTAATTAGTTTCAATGGTAAGCCAAATTTTGTTGTTGCAATTGTTATAAGTTTGTTTCCTATTTTGAGTATTTTGTTAGCAGTATTCTCTATGCGTTATGAGAAGTTTAGCCTCTCATCTTCTCTACTACTACTATAGTTACTACTAGGTATTTCAATGTTTTCACTCTCTTAACTGTTTTCCCATCGTACTTTATTATTGGATTTCTTTTAATTTGCCCTTCAGAATCATATAATTTGTCTTCTGCACAGATAGTCAGTTTATTTTTCTCGCACCAATTTTTTTAAGTATTTTAGTCTAGTATTTTATTCGCTTTGACTTCTAGTTCTCTTCTGGAGTCCGCCTCCGCTGTTCCTACAATATCGTCCGCGTAGGCAACCACCGACATGACCTCTTGCAGTTGGTCTAATTCTTTCAAACAAGGGTCGATACATATTTCCCCAAAAATACCCCTGCGGACATCCTTTGTTCGGTATTCTTTCCAATTTTATTCCCGGAGCACAGAGATTGATTATCCTGTTTCTGCAGTAATCCTTGAGTACCCGAATGATATATGCCGGAATATTTAGTTTACTTAAGCCAACAGCGCCGGTCACCACAGATTATCAAACGCCCCTTTAATATCCACAAAAATTGCTATTACGTATTTTCCATCCGCCTCCTAACGCAATCACATAGTTTGTTAATAGCGTCCTGTGTCGATCTTCCTTGGCGGAAGCCAAACTGTATTTGATCATGTTCCAATTCCTCACGATGTTGTTGTAGGGGATATATTATTATTTTTTAAAATATTTTCCCAATGATGTTGAGAAGGTAGAATGGTCGATAAATTCTTGGACTCGTCCTGGGTTTGTCTGGGCTCTTCAAAAAAAATAATTAGATTAGTCTCTTTCCATTATCGCGGGAACCTCCCATACCGTAGACACTCCGTGAGGAGTCTTGCCAGGTAAGGGACCCAGAGTAGAGGGGGGGTTACGGTAACTATTGGTTATTCTTATGGGACTAACTTTCACCTGTCCTTCCCCCTATGTTTCGTTCTACGATGTTATTTAGTCCACAATGCAAGGTTATTTAACTACCCTCTGAAGTTATTTCCACAATGCAAGCCTTTCTTTCGTTAACGAGTAACTTTTGTACGAACACATTGAAATATTGATTCGATTGTTCCTCTTTTTCTGTATTGAAACCAGATTTAATTCACTTTTGTATCACATTCAAGAAAGGTGGAAGTTAGGAGGGTTCATTGAATTTTGTGTGAATGAGCTTAAATATTAGTTTAAACTATAGATATATTTTTTTTTGTTCAATACATCTGATAGAACTCTATTTCTTCTGTTAGTGGAAACACAACAATGATCAGCAGATGGTATTTCACTATAGTTTTCTCTGCTACAATACTTTGGTATAATTTAGAACGGCAGTCGTCTCTTTCCCCTTCGTCAAAAGTAAGGGATCCAATTGTGAGAGATACATACGCTCCTGCAATTCTTGTATTGTAAACTTGGAAAGTAACGCTGTTACGCGTCTCCCTTTAATTTCCTCCAACAGATGGTTAATTGTAATGCATTTCGCAGTTTAAAATGGAAACACACGCGTTCTTTTTGTTGCGATTGAGAAAGAATTCAAAGCTAGGGGTTCTGTTCCGCGAATCTTTGCAGGATGAACAGAACAATAGTATTAGAAGATCAACACATTTGTTCTCTTTTTTCTTTTTTTCTCAGTTGATTTGGAGCAGGCACGCGCGCCAGGTAAGAGGGTTGCTTTAACAATGAATTGGGGGACAGACACAGAGAAGAATGAATGAATGACCTGCGCTTAAGAGTTATATATACAATAAAATTGAGTCAACATGATGCATACGTTTTTGTCTTCTGTCCTTTAGAATTGAAAGACGAGCTATTTTGCTGCCATATGTTATTCTGAAACTGAATCTAAGCTGACTATTGATCTTGAAATATACAGTAACACATTTACCAGACTTCAATTCAACCATTCATTTCAATTTTGATATTATTGTGCATGCTATAACTCTGTACTCTTAGTTGCATCTGCCTATGCAGTCGATAGTCGGAAAATAAAAGCAATTTTCGTAACCAATCCGGTCTAATTCACAAGTAATTTTATTGGTTGGCATTCAATTTCCTAGCTTCTACGGAGTTGATAAAAGTTTTATGTTATAACTTTGGCATATCACTTAGTGTTCTACTAGTTTTGTACTCGTGTTCAATATTTGATATTCGTGTATATTTTGACCAACTATTTCTTGTGGGATTACATCAAGTTACAGCCTGAAGCTCATAGCAATTTCCAGGTAAGTTTTCGTACTTCTTTTAAATTTCGTAATTGATAACTTTTCTTATTACATATTTTATATGTTATGTTTGAAAGTACTTAAAGAATTATCCAAAGTTACAGTGTTTTAGTATGAAAATAACAATTTCCAAAACATTTAAGACAAATAAGCTTTTGACTTTAATTCAATCATGACTTTAGCTGACTCGATTATATACTTTGCTTCAAGTGGCATTCCAATATTTACCTGACCTCAGGCTGGATGGCTGCACTTTTTAAAAAAAAATTAATCCGCGAGGTTATCGTACGGACAGAGACCGGCCTAAATAGAAGCTACCATCCCCGCATTTACTGCGAGTAATAAAAAGAATTCTCCAAAACCTCAGTCAGGATGGATTTGAAATCTAATTATTTAATATTTCATGTACTTAATACAATAGTAAAACATTTAGGAAATGTAAACTGTGCTCTTCGCTCATCCCTGCCAGTTGTGCGGATTACGGTGGGTTTGAATCCCGACTGGGGCACGCTAATTAAGACGTTTATTTTTGAAACATAACAGCTAATGTCGCGTTGAAGTCATTAGTGCTTATTATAAATTTTCTTAGCTCGCGAAGCCAAGTCGCTCCTTATTATTAGATTTGTCTTAAGCTTGGGAGGGAGCGACCAGTTTTTTTTTCAGACAAGAATGGGTCATTTGTTAAGGTACTATCCGTTGATCGACCGTCTGGTTTTCTCTTGACTGAAACACAGAAAATGTGATTCGTGTGACGGGAGAGATCTTAGACTTTTTTTCTTTAAAAAAAAGAAAACAAAAATCGTTATTGAAGTATTTTATCTATCTTGAGATGCAACAGAATTTCGTTAGAAATTCGAAGTCGTTTAAAAAATTTGAACGATTAAGATGTTTCGAAAGTATGTAGCAACCATGAGGAACAAGTTTAAAAATTAACTAACTAACTCTATGGTTTATAAAACTCGCAAGTTCATCGCCGTAGTAACAAACGTTCGCCATTGGATTCTATCCCGGCAAGATCACTTTAGTTTTCAGCACAAACATCTACTTGTCAAAGATCTATTCTATTATTGCCATCCCAACGATGTCTCGCTCTTCCCGATGGCCTCCTTTCCTCCAATTTTACAAACCTTCGTTTTATCCTGTCATGTTTAGACAACTGTGATTTTTTTATTCTTAGAACCAATTGCAGAGACGGTGTTTAAACTTAGTCTAAATTATTCGTAGGCTAAAACATCAATCTGGATTGCAAGAAGGGGTTTTAAGCTTTCAGGGTAGACCATTAAATTCGAACGGTTGGAACACTTTCTAGTCTATATTTACGCCTTTCCAATCAGGCCTTACAACATCGGATGAATCGTACAATTTGTAAAGATCTTCATTATGCGGTCTCCCGTATTTCTTTCTCAAAACCTGTTTCTCATTACGAATATAATACAGGAGAAAGCTAAATAAATTATGCTTTATTTAATTGTGAATGTAATACGATTTTTTAAAAGCGTTAACGACGGTTTGACCAAACTGAAATTAATTGTCTTGTGGCAC
>JAGDQP010066674.1:0-11250 GCA_022664845.1 Lepisma saccharinum | reverse complement strand
CTTCTTTAGAAGAATCCACCAATCAAAAAGAGACTGGCGTGCTTTGCTCCTTGCTCGCGTTTTTGTTTGCCTTTTGTTTTAGTTCTGATTCTAGCTTAATACTATGGTGGATCTTCATATGGTGATCCAGATACTTGCTGTAACAAACAATGTCTTCCAGTTGGATATTGATGATCTGACATGATGAAAAGAGTGGTAGCTGTCAGAAGGATGATGAGTAGCGTCTTGACATAAGTCAGTCCAGCGAGGTGAATGTCGGAGGTTGAAACTGTGGTGGTGAATGATTTAGAGATGATGATCAATCTCTGTGCTATCTCAAACTAAATTGCACCTTCCAGCACTGAAGAACGCCGTTTGTTCCAATGCGGTTGTATATGAACTATTCTCGCCTGTGCGTATGCTAGTCAGGGTCCTCGTTAGTGCACTAACAATCCACAATAGGCTAGGTTAACTTATGTGTCCCTGCTTTTTTATTTATATTTTTTACAATTGAAGGGTTGGAGAAATAAAGGATATAAGTCTATTTTCGGGATTGTTTCTTTTTTAAGCTATGCAACACAATTATCAGATGGAAAATAGCGATGTTAAGTCCATGTGAAAACGAAAGACGAAAACAAAATATTAAGCCAAGCGGAGTAGAGGAGACCAGTCCAACTTTAAAATGCTCTCCTGTAAATTATAAAAAATAGACTAATCCCCTTTATTTCTCCAACCCTTCAATTGCTAGCCACCAATGTGACTAGCGCCCGACAGAGGGTTATGTCTTCTTTATAGTAAAGGGATATAATTGGATAATGGAAAATGTTCAAGGAAGGATGGTCTAAAGGAGGCGCTAATACTTTATTATCATTTATTTCATTTGCATCAATTCATTATCTTGGGTATTATAAGCTTTTGCACTTATAATCATAATGGTTGGTTAGTTAATGGAAAGATGAGCATGAAGTGCAATTAACGTCACAACATTTATAAACAGTACAGGTGATTGATACATCTTCTCTTGTAGGGGCTATTCTAGGAATTTAAGATAAACAGATGGGTCCTTGACCTTACATTGATGATTACTGTGCAAAGATTGTGATGAAGTGTGAATAATTTAAATATTCAGTAATCATTCTGCTGCTGTTTAGCCAGTGTTGGAATGTGGGATTGAGAAGTGAACACATGGTCTGGAGTATGTTGCGTGAAGTGTGTATTTGAAGTTTTCTTGTGCAGTGTATTGGATTTCTCGGTGGGCGTTTTCAATATCAAACGGAAAGAAGTTTTGATGGGTGATGGTTGAGAAACGTAGCAGTTGCTCTATGGCTATTTGTTGCTGGGTTGACTGAGGAAGTGTTAGTTGTTCTGGAAGACATAAGTGGGCGATGTAAGCTGGTTTGTTTGGTTCTATTGTAGGACGTACATTAAACTTATAACTGAAAGATGGATGTTGTACGTCACAGTTTGCACATTATGTGGATTTTGTAAGTTTGTTCAGCTTTCATCTTGTTTTCCTGAACAGTATCCACAAGTTGTAGTGTTACGACATTTGTTGGTCGGATGCACGTTATGTGATTGACAGTGTTCACATCTTAATGGTAATGGTGGTGTAGTACGTGATGTCTCAACTCTGTATCTCGTTTTGTAGATGAAAACTCTAGATGCAAGAAGGTTGTCTATAGTGGATTGATGGTTGTTAAGTACTCTGACCATGTAACTTGGAGTTCCTTATTGAGTTTTAATCCTGATAAATTTGATGACAGTGTGACCTTCCAGTCTCAATTCCTCCTTTTTTGCTGAGTCTGAGATGTCGGGAGCAACGACACGAATGACGACAGGAAGCATAGGAGATCTACGAGGCGGTGGCTGTTGATAGATGGGCTTGCTGTTCATTGGTGTGAATTGAGCATTGGAGCCAACTATTTCAAAACTGTATTTATATCTGATAGTTGTGGCTAGAGTAGAGTCAGGAGACTTGATGATAATGCCGTTTCTTGTTGGTACTATTTGATAAATTTTGGCTGGCGGTACATATTGTAGAAACCATTTCAGAAGTAGTTTTGGTGTTTGACATCTTACGTCAAAGTTTGTCAATAGATGAGCATGAAATGATTTAAATGATGAACTATTGGAAGAATGGTAGCCACTCGTTCGAGGATCAGAGTCGTTCATTTGATGATCAGACTCGCTTTCGGAGTTGCTGAGTCTATGCGATTTGTTCATAGGAGCTGAATTTG
Source organism: Lepisma saccharinum (assembly GCA_022664845.1). Lineage (NCBI taxonomy): Eukaryota > Metazoa > Arthropoda > Insecta > Zygentoma > Lepismatidae > Lepisma > Lepisma saccharinum. The sequence goes on along the minus strand of JAGDQP010066674.1, from coordinate 9,034 downwards.
ATTTGCCTGGAAGATGAACGGTCGGTGATTGAGATCATGAACTAGTATTCGATAATTGATCCTTGCTACATTTGTGTTTGGAAGATTTGCTCAATTATGTAAATTTTGGAGTTACTGTAGATTATGTTCGCTGTACCACAGATGGAAGGATCTGTTTGTTACATTAGCTTTTGTTCTTTGGCATTATGATGAAAAGATGATGATCAGTCTATGTATAATGACTGTAAAAATATAGCTCAGATTAACTCGCACCCTCCGACACTGAGCATTAACTCCTATTGTGGCTGTATACGTACTGTTTCTCACTAATGCGTATGCAACACTAGATCATCGGAAGCTAGGCTAGGTTTGAATTCTGTTCTGGCCATTCGGGATTGGTCAGTCATGTACTTGATCAAACTTTTAATATCCATACATGAAATAGTTTAATTTTACTTCATGTTAAAAGTTTAATATACTTTCAAAGCTCTATGAACAAATTATATTAGTTGTAAATAATAAAATTGTATAAAACCAATGTAAAAATCTTCAAAAATAACCCTGACTCAAAAAATGCTTTCACCTCAAAAAGCTGAAATGTTTTCCCTGCCATATATTGGGCACCAAATATAGAACTGGTTAATGTCAAATTATACAGAGTTTAATAATGTTTAAAACAGCTCATTACAAGCCTAAACTCAATAAAACTACTTGCCCGTTGAAAACCTAAACGCACTTAAATTAGTAATCAGAGAAATATATTTACATGCATTGTAAAATGCAGGTTAATTAGAATTAATAAACTGTCCAGATATCAGGAACTTGCTCATAGTTGAAATTGTAGAGCATCTGTAGCATTTCTAACCAGTTTCATTTTAGTTTTTGCTTGGGGGGGAGGCAAGACCATTTAGGAAAGATTTATATATCACCTGGCTCCTCCAATCCATTTCCAAGCGTAATTTTTACTTCATACTCTGCATGTACGTAATTAGGGATTTCGCCAGAGCCCCCACCCCATCCTTATATGAGTCTCATCCTCCATCAGAAGCACCCCTAATGTTAAGAAACACGGTCAAAAATCGACAGAAACAGTAAAAAACTCCACTTACATCCTCCCAAATATGATTTTGCACACCCCAAACAGAAAATTCTGGCGGAATTCTTGTACGTAATCCACATATATTGCTTTCCTGTTAATATGAGATTGCTAAAACAAGTAACAATCATATCTGACATAAAAGTAAGGATGTATTAGTTGTTAACGTTTTGTAAAATGTTAATGAGCGGCTTCATTTTAGCGATCATTAACAAAATCGTCGATAGATTTTTTAACCTCTTTCCACTCCACAGCTGAATCAACAACTAAGTGAATCAATCATCAAAAATTCATGACCGAAATTAGTTTTTCAGTCTTGTTAGAACCAGAAAGTAAAATAAATTATTCGTTAAATGGTGGTGGTTGGCAGTGACAAATAGCTGATTAAAGCAGCCTTCTATACTGTCCATATATACTGTCTATACTGATCTCTGTGTCTTGAGGTGTACGCTACTAAACCGGCAAGAGACAGAAATCTTACATCCGCTGATACTGAGGCAGGGTAATTAAGGAAGAGACTCAGTAAATTAGTTATCATCGAAATAAAAAAAACAGCTTAGATTCTTGTTGTGGGTAACAGAAACTCCACAAGAACAAAAACAACCAACTGACGACAGTCTGCGTAATGGCACAGACAAGTAAACATTATGGTGACTAACCTCTTATAATGGTCACACAACTTGAATAAAAATTGGATTTGTACATCAAAATTTGCAAGAAAGAAGAACTATTTCTACTTTCAACCCACGAAGCTGGGGAAACTAGAGCAAAGACAATAGCACTGGACTTCCTCTAAACAACACAAAATAATCAACTTTTACGGAGAGGGAAAACAAAACATATAGACAAAAATGTTAAAACAAAGGCCTCCATTAAAGCCACCGCACCTTTTAGGGAAGGCAGAACTTGTTAGACAAAAGAAATTCAACTTCCAAAACACGTAAATCCCCACATTTACTCCCGTTCGGAAGTGAGATGTTCTCAAACCTAAAGAAATATTAGAGCTTAGAATTATCTTACAAATTAATATGAATAAAACGCTTTAATCTTATCTACTTGACAATTCTGAATTTCTGACTCCCGCAACATATAAACCTTGGGTGCCCTTACATATAAAAGAAAGACTGCCCACCAATACCAAAACGGTACACACTGAGGGGTGTACATTCATTTTCAAAATCTTCAAATCACACATTTTAGCTAGTATGTGCTGAAGTAGAACAATGAAAACCCAGCCCTTCTATTCTTTTTTAATACAAACGTGCTGGCATAAAATTATAAAAATGACATATTCACTCAATAATGTTAAGAATTCCAATTTGCTACTTACAATATACTCTTTCTCTTGTATTAATAAATATCGTTCTTAAATATTCTCAATTTCTATTTCACCTTTCATTTAGTTTAAAATTTTAGTTAAAATATTTCTGTTCTCGCGGGGCGGCACGAGACAGGCAAGCAATTTCTCTGTATACTAGTCTGCCAGTCCACACACTTTTGAGAATCACCGTGATAATAAATCTAGTCAATTTTGGACAGGCTCCATACAGGGGGTTTCTTGGCGATCCAAATGTAATCGATGAAGACGTAACGCAGAATTATTCTTGAGCAGCACTGATATGAAAGGAAAAGAGTATTTAGATATAAACTTCTTTACAGAAAATAAACACCCGACTTTAAAACGCATTATAAGTAAAAATAAATACGCTTCTTAAAACATTTATCTCATTTCCGATTTTTTGTATGAGGTCGGCGCGAAATTAATAAGTTACTATAACATGTAATTTAAACTCACTATGTTACATTCATTGCGTAGCAGGGTATAAGTAGTTGTTTTAGTTAGAAATTTGTTTCTAAATTCCCGTAAAAAAATCGAAATTAAAAAAAAAAATATTTTTCCTTACTTTTCAGTGTGTTTTTCTGTTGGTTTTAAGAGCCTTTTTAAAGACATTTTCTTACGTTTTAGTTCCTTTATATTCTCAAAGTCAAGGAGGGCAATGTCCCCCCTCCCCCTAAATGAACCTTGTGTTTCTAGCATTTCTAGCCACTTGGAGCTTGTTTCGTGAAATATTATTTTGGGGTTGATGTCCTTCACTACAAAGTCTTTGATTGCAGTGTTTACTCTATTTTGCCAAAAAGTGGACATAGTAGCTTCTGGTTCCATGGTGAAGATTTATAGTGTTTTTCTCTCTATTCTTGGTGCTCTATTTGAGTGGATGGATTATTAATAATTATTCCAATTAACACTTGTCAATTATTTATTTTTCTTTCTAGTTTCTCCACACTTTTATTCTTTTATCTCGATATTCGTGATATCAAAAATCTTAAAAGACAATCCACGTAGGACACGCGGAAACTCCATTTATTAAATCTATTTCACTTGCTTTACACTATGTCACTGTCAGTACTCGTTTGATTGGCTACATTTTCTAATGACGTAAAAATGACTGACCACTCCCGAATGGCAAATCAAATACAATACAAAATGATAGTTAGGATAAAAAAAGTCGCGATCGGCCTACCCGATCGATCAAACAATGCGTACGGCATCTCTGTTTACTTCGTCTTGTGGCACCACCTGTCTACTCTAAGTTCTGGGAACTCTCTTTTACAATTAGTGGAAATAACTGTTCTGATATTACATTGCTCCCACCGAATTTCACTTGACTACCCCATATAATTTACGACAGTTAATTATCCAACCTTGTGTAATTAAATCGTATTTCGAATTGCAATATAAATGCCGATTGTGCATTTCAGAAAATAAAAATAAAATAACTAAAGAGAACAATAAATTGATCCTAAACATAAATCCGTGTTATAACCAAACACCTACAAATTCATTTTGACATTTTGTAGCAGACAATGTAGCAATTATGTAATGAGTGACGTACAGTCGTAAGAGATTTCCCCTTAGAACTTTATGTGATAAGTGTGAACTACTTAATGAGAGCACTTTCCCATCATGCATTGCAGCATACAAAAAATCATTAATCAGACTTTTGAGGTGATTGTGCTAACTATACAGAGTCATGTTTGAGTCGAAAGTCTCTCAGCATGGTGAACTGATGATTTGAAATTGCTTCCTATCGCAATGACATGATGTTCTTAGGAATATTTTAGTTTTTAAGTCTACTTATGACCACCACGTTCCCCGAACATTAAACACGTGATCCATTTACGTAATAATAACTAAAACCACCCATTCACCGTGGATATTTGAACTTGTATAACATCGATATAATTCTTTGATAATCTGTTTCCACTATTATATAATGTATTCACTGGTTTTAGTCGTTTTCCTGTCCATCCTATACAAAGGCTTCAAACAAAAAGATAGGGGGAAACTGATTTTACATATGAGTTTTTAAAAAAATGTTATTATTTTTCACTTGCTGTTACTCAACATAGTGTTGACGTACAAAGGAACATTTTTATACGGCCTATTTAGTTTTAATTACACTGTATGTTGTATACGTATGATACTACGAGACCACATTACAGTGTAGTCCATTAACGCCTGGAAAACGAAGTATGGGGAGTGTTCAAAGATGCCACAAAAAGACGCTTTTGATTTTGAAGATAACACGTTTCTATTTTGGTAATTCAATTCCTGTCGCATATAGGAACTATTTCTGAAACAGGCCTTGGTCATACATTGAACATCCGTCTTCTAAATATACTTCAATGTGTTTTCTTTTGATGTATCATACGAAAATAATATGAAAATTATTCTTACCTTTTTTATTGAAGTATCGAACGTTACTTTTGGCGAGCTGATTTTTCTTCGATATGACTCGAATGTTGCTGTGAGATTCCGTTCCATTTAGATTTTCCTTCGGACATGTCGCAATACTTCATTCGATCTTGGAGTGTGTCAACATCAAACAAAATTGTCTTGTTTCCTCGGGAGCCTCTCAGGATAAACCGTTATGGGCGTCATTTCTTTATCGCAAAGTTTATTTTGTTGATTTCCATAACGAAATCATGACTTTAAGTAAGCTGTAATATCTTAAGGGTGAAAGAAAGATCAAGGTTTTGTAATACGAAGGATTGCCCTGTAAATTACTCCCCTTAATTTATATTCAGAACGAAATAAACCACTAATTTTGTTTCTTAAAAGATAAAACAATACCGTATCCACGGTGAGATCTTTATTACGTTTGAAAAGAAAATCAACAATGATTTAGTTTTAATTTTTACTGCCATTGTTTCCTACCATGAATATAGTAATTGTTATTTTCCATGCTTTTCTGTTTCGTATATTCTTATATTACTTTCTGTGCATAAACCTTTTTGCTTTTCATAGAAGTAGAGATCGCTAAACGTTAAATAGTCATAGATTTTTTTGTAAGAGTCATATTTATATCATAGATTTACATCCTCATGCTTAGTACTTAGTTAAACATAAAAGCGGTTCATTCCAAGGTGGTCCGTTATCTAAGCAATTTTTACGGATTTACCCCAAAGTCTTATTTTGGCGTTTTTTCAGCCGTCTTCTAGGTACTTATCCAAATTATTCTCCTCGTTTCTAGGGTTCACTGACCGAATTGTTGACATTTCCAACGAGCAACTAAACTTCAGAAGACGACGACATCTACGATTGTTCCTTGTTAAAACAACGAACGGAAGTCGAGACTTTGCTAACCTTTGGACGAACCGGAGTCCTCTTGTTTTGTTCTTGTACCCTTTTATTTACATATGCATTCTAATTGAAGGTGACAATCTTAATTTAATTTCTTTCTTATTGTCAAGTGAGTGATGACTCTCGCTGCCTTGAGTCAGGAAGTCCTGGTTTAGTACCGAATATGGACACATGTGGTTAAGAGCCCACTTCACAATAAATGTCTTGTATTTAAACGACGTCATATTTATCTGATGGAAGGCTATGGCAAACCAACATCGGTTTACCTTACCAGGAAACTTCGGGTCAGAGATATGCTTCCGATATAAATAAGATAAGATGAATTATATGGGGGGTAACAGATATGCTTCCGAGCAGAACGCTTTCCACTATCATCACGCAGGAAAAATAGCATGGCCTTGGCAACATCTGAAAGCTTTATAGGCTGTAATGTTATACACTTTTGTTATATCGTTAGAAGAACGCATGGGAAGGAAAGGTTTTCCTAACCTTATTTCAAAGTACCAACCAACATTCAAATGATGTGAGTGAGGAAATCCTAGGACAAGACCAGTGAAAAATGGCTTATTCCGGAATTCCATCCAGGTACTTCCGGTTATGTGGCATGCACGTTTGTAATGACAGTTAGAGCGTGATGGTGCTTTATTAGACAGATGTAACAAGAAGGTCATTGTCAAGAATTTTTCGTACAACAGCTTTCAGAAGTGTTTATAGGGTGGCTCAAAATTTAGTTAAAATTTTGAGTTGCTTTTGGGAGTACTAGTTTTCACTATAATATGATGCAATTTTGTGGCTTAGTAATTCTACATTTTTTGTATCGAGTAAGTCTTTCTATACTAGTTTTCCAATTTCAGTTTAGAAGATGACGCTGTAGTTAAATCAAAGCTTATAGAAAAAAACAACGAATGAACAAGCATCCTGACGTTTGAGGCGAGAAAGTCTAGAGTCAGATTCATAGTTGTACTGTGAAAAATGGTTCCTTAAAATTAAGAACAAAAGAAGGTCTTAACAATGTACCGAGAAATTATTTTCTTATAAATTAGATATCAACATTCTCTCTCAAGTTTAAAATGAGAACATGCCAGTTTGGAAATAAAACCTATGTTCTTATTTCCAAGACAACGTGATTTCATTTTAAGGTAAATCAGACTGCTGATATCTCATTTGAAGAAAGTTGTCTTCTGGTGCATCAATAAGAGCTTCCGTATTTTGCAGCATCTTCCGTAATTTCCACATTATACAAAATGGAACAGACTTCGACCTTTATTCTTGAAGGGATGATAGACTTTTCTTCTCATTTTAGATGTACTTAGCTCCCGAGATTGCAATTCTGTAGCGTCTCCGAGACACAGATTGCCGAAAGCGTGGGAAAATAAACTTTAAAGTTTCATATTCCTAATATCATAAAAATTTAGTTCTAGTATTGTCAAAGACTAGAATTCAAAATTGTACAATGGGTGCGTAATTAACCAAAGAAAGAAAGAAATTCTCTAAAGATTAAAATAAACATGAATGCGAAGACTTTCTATCAGATAACAATAATCCTTTTGCTGCAAGTCAATACCCCAAAGAATTTCATACCATAAACGATTTTATACAAATATGCGAGGTTGAATAACAGCCGTAAGATTACATACTTTCAAGGACTCATTTTGTTTATTTGTTAGCAATGAGAGATAATGCCATTGGACGGTTGGATGACGTTTATTACGTAATACGTATGCCATCTTTACTCAGAGAAATTCGTCTTATTCGTGTTCATTTCGATCTCCCTTTAGTTCTGGGAACTGGCAACATCCTTTGGGAAATCCATTACACAATTTTGGAATATGCATTTCTGGATAGAGCAGGTTTGAAGGGACTGACGATACCATACCGCCTCAGCTGCACTGTTATTGGTATTGGAAATCAAGCTTTAGATTTCATTTTACCACGCTTTCGACAGTCTGTAGCTCTGAAACGCGGCAGAATTCCACCCCATCACTAATACTTAATATCCTTCTTTTTAATGCATTTTTTTCACCCCAAACGTGCTGAAAATCAACTCCCTTGTCAGCTAACAAGCATTTCCTTACTACGTCGCTTCTTATTCCGTAAATGAACCGAGTCCGGGATTGTCTCATTTAGGCAACGAATCCAAGTTGCACTTTGTGGATTGTGCTTTGAATTCGAATTTATTGAAAGCATTTAATAGTTTAGAAAAATGATCGAGATTTCATACAATTAGAGAATTGATTCAATGTTGTACCTAGTTCTTACTTATACCTCTCTTTCAGTGATGTAGTTTTTGCAAACGTACGTCTCAAAATTGCACAAATAGACTAATCATTTGTATCTGCCACTTCCGTGGGAGCTACTGTACTTTGATTGTGCTATAAATCTGTGAACCCATGTATGTCAATATTACAGCAATATTTCGCTTTTCAGATACCTTATCCGCATTTCAAAATATTTACAATTGATACAAACAACTATTCTATATCTTCATTCTCTTGTTCCTATGTCAAAATTTGATGTCAGTTACCATATTGAACTGTTACGTAATCTCATTGTCATCGCCACCTTTGTTATCGTTAACAAAAAAATATCCATCTATATTTTATTTGAAATTCTCGAATTTTTTATTCGAATCTGTCTAGAAATTAACATCTACCCTTTTCTCTTCCAGGTGAGTAATCTCTTTATGAGATATTTAGTTTCGACTCTTCCTTTCCACATGCTTTGTACGTAATGCGAGTACTTTCTTTCACTTATTTAACTTCCTGAAATGCTAATTTCATTGTCTTTATACAAATGTAGCATATCTTATCTAAAGTTAATAGAAATAGCACAAAGAAACTAAGTAATCAGCACTCTGCCAAAAAATGATTGTACTAATTCAACATGTTTCGGGGTCCCATCGTAAACCATAACTTTTTTTGGGTGTTAAGTAAACACAACAAACAGTGTTGATTTCCGTTATTCATCACAATAAATGTGTTGTCAATCCTACGTAATGAAGGGATACTCGCACTATCACAGTGTTGATTGAGCACAAGGAAGTACTGGTTGCCCTGTGACATCGACAAATGTTGAATTAACACATTTTTGCAGTGTATAGAGTCTAGTAATGTAATTTGTCACTATTTTACAATTAATGTAAAATTCCCTATGTTCTAAAAGAATAAACATTTTAACGCCAGTTTTACTCAGCTCATAAGTTTTCATCACTTCTCTGCATTTGAAATTGTGAAGGTGTGAACAAACATATTTTTTTACAAATCAACGTGTATTAATACGCGATGCTGGTGTTCTAGGAAAGTGCAAAGACATGT
>JAGDQP010066673.1:358-11250 GCA_022664845.1 Lepisma saccharinum | reverse complement strand
AATCAAAGATTATGAAGTTCGTGTATCGCTAGACAACAACGCAGTGGCTGTTTTCCGGAAATATTGTACAATACCCTATAGTCTGGAGGGTAAAGTCAAATAAAACCTGAATAATCTTCAAAACAGGGAATTAATGAAATGTATTCGGGATGGGCAACCCCGATAGTGGTGGTGCCCGAGAAACAAGGTACCGAAATGCGTCTCTGTTCTGATTTCAAGGTTACCCTGAACAAGTGGGTAGGGAACGTGTGGAACCCTTAACCAACGTTTGAAGACATATTAGCAAAATTACAGGAGCAAACACTTTTTAGTGCATACCTTTAGCTTAAGCAGGCATACCTTTAGCATGAGTTAGATAATGAATCGCAAAAAGTATTGATTTTTAAATAAACCTTGGGGACTTTGTAAAAATAAAAGATTTCCGTTTGGTGTATCATCATAACCCATTCATTTTTCAAAAGTTCAATGACCAAACATTAGGATATTTTTCTTTAGCCCAGGCCTTTCCAGACGACATCATTATTGGAAGGAAAGATTTGGAGCAATACTATCAAAATACATGTCCAGTGTTAGCTAAATTTAGAAAGATAAATATCAGAGTCAAAATGCCTATGTGTCAATTCTTTGCTTCCGCGGTGGAATATTTAGGACACAGTATAACGCCGACAGGAGTAAGACCTTAGACCAAACATCAGCAGGCAATTTTCAAATGTCTTCCTCCACAGAATATCGACTAATTGCGTTCATACATAAGAATGGCCATGTATTACCAAAAGCACATACCACATTTTACAGATCATCACCATCTATTCACAATCTATTAAGAAAAGATGTAAAGTGGGAATGGAGTCCTTAGCATCAGTCCCAATTTGAAAATATTAAGAAATTAATAGTAAATAGTAATCCAACACATATTTTCAACCCTCAAGAACACGTATTTCTAACCAAGACGCCAGCCCATATGCAGATGTGCAACAAAAGTGAAGACGGTAAGATGAAAACGATAGCATGTGCTTCGTCCAAATTGACTTCGTGTGAACAAAATTATTCTCATTTTGAAACAAAAGCGTTGGTATACGGAGTACGCAAGTTCCATAAATATCTATACGGATGGCACTTTACTATATTGACTGATCCACTGCCGGTAACGTTGAGCTTTGGTGAAGAAACGGCAATACCTTCCTCGGCACACCCCAGGCTAGTCAGATGGTCTTTGTTTTATCCGGATATCATTATAACAATGTATACAATAAAAGGGTACAGATTGCAGACTGCTTATCCCGACTACCCTCGGATGAAATGATTATCGATGAACATGCATATTAGCAATACGTGTTAAATATTAGGAAAGATTCTCCTCATATTGCATCCATACAAAACGAAACGCAACAAAATCCTATTTTACAGCTTATCTATATGTGGACAAAGAATGGTTAGCCAGTGACTTTACCAAAGTCATATCAGGATTCAGTTCATAGATTGCTTTACAATGAAAGAGCTCATATAAATATCAACAACAATTGTCTGTTTATGGATATTAAATTGACAGTACCCCATCTATGAGAGTTTCCTTGTTACAAACGCTCCATAAACATCCTCTAGACATAAATAGGATGAAGCAAACTCTCTATACGAACTCTCTATATGGTGGCCGCATATGCAAATCAATTGAATTCCTTTTTGAATCATTGTGAGAGTTGTCTACAACAACAACAAAAACAAAGAACTCACATTCATTTCTCACCTTGGAACAAAACGGTAGCATTTCAAGTATCACATAGATCTCTTTGATTTTGCCGGAGGTAAATTTTTACTACTAATAAACAGTTATTTTAAATGGCTAAAGACTGAATTGGTAAGAAATACATCAGCAGAGGAAACAACCGAAAACTTTCAAAATATTTTCGATTTCATAGGTTTACGACAAGTATTAGTGTCTGATAACGGTACACCTTACACGATTTGTAGTTTTACTAACTGGTGTAAATCACAAGACATAGACTTGGTATTTACCCCACCATACAATCCGCAAAGTATTTGTATAGTCAAGAGAGCGGTGCAGGACGTAAAGAAGTTATTAAAGAAACATCCACTGAATTCGCATATCTAAAATTGGTCTAAAATTATCAACGAAGTTAAAAGAGATATTCGCTTTGCTAAAACTTCGACTTTGCAAGGAAAATCTCCTGCGGATATGGTTTTTAGTTATGAACCAAACACTCGATTTAACACCTTAATTAAATCTAGTCAGTCAAGAAGGAGTCCAGTAATAACCATCACCAGACACCAAATAGTCTATTACCACAAACAGGAGAACGGATACTAGCAAAAAATACAACTAATAGCACATCTAAATTTTTTAAGCATATGGTACTTAAGCAAATTGGAAATAGGATAGTAGAAGTGCAAGTGGGACAGCGACATAGGACGGTTCATTTACATCAGTTGAGAAGATGTACTAGAGGAGATCTCAGAAAAATTGGAATTGAAGAAAATTCCTACCATTGGTGGGAGAATGATATGCAAAATAATACTTGTAAGCCGGAAAAACAAAATACTACAAGGTTACGTCGTTCTAGATGTACCAAAGCTCCACTAGACATTTTGAATGTGTAGGATATTAAGTTTCACTCAACTTGAGGGGGAGTGAATGTCACGAAGACAGATTGAAGTTTATTGAATTGAAAGAGCATTGAAGTAAAATATATTTGGTTTCAGTCTATTATATTTTTAGATGTGTGATCGAGTGAATTTTAATATTGAACAAAATACAAATATTCTCATTTTAATATCTTTGGTTTACTTAAAGTAAAATGGAAATTATCTAACTTTAATATCTATGGTTTAGAGTGACTTGTTTAGGGAACATATGAGCGTTTTCACACGCATATTGTGGAATTCAAAAATTACTAATGCTAAGAAACGATAGTAAATGTGAGCTACGATAATTCGACAATTATGCTGTTCTATATGTTAAGGACTTATGGAAACAGTACAAGGAAAACGTGGAATCTAATTATGAGAAAAGTAATTACATATGTGATGGGTTAAAATATTTTGTGCGATTACAGAAATCTTACTGCACTAAGTCTATGATCATTCTAGAAACTTTCATTGTGTCTACTACGGATTTCCTTATTGTATGTGAACGCCTATATTTGCGTAATGGCTCTGATTTACATGATACGCTATATCTTTATGTGATATCGAATTTTGTTATGTATGGTTAGTTGCATGATTTCAACCTTTTTGCTGGGAAAACTAGTTTGCATGTTTAGTAGATGCGTTGTGCATATTGGTAAGCGAACAAATACTCAGTTCAAACATAAAGATACCTAATCTAATTGCATGTGTCATACAATTTGTATAGGGGATCTAATGTAACTCAATCCAATTGAATCTTATTTAAGGAAATTTGAATATAAAGAAATCTCATTGCTCTCTGGAATTTAGTAATGTTATTGATTTCAGTTATTTAAAACAGTTGCTCTTGTTACCTTTTATTCTAAGTACATAAAATAAGAGTCAACATAGTGGATTTATTTTAATCAATTCAATCGATTTTGTGAGATATATTATGCATGTTTACATAAAGAAATTTAAAACTTTATTAGTACAAATGCGTAATGAACTTCTATTTTGGGGCTAATTTAAAAGTCACAAAAATAACTACTATTTTACTTCATTTTGACAATGATTTATTCAGTTTAAAATGGAGGAATTTAAATTTAAATAATAAATAAATCACAGCCTTATTCTTCAATCCACTAGTGGATGAGGCCTCTCCCCAAAGGGAGGAGTTGGTCTACAGCTCCCACGCTGACCAGACGGGTTAGGAGATGAGAGCCGAAGCTCTCACTGTGATCGCCACTGTCTTTTATCACAGCAGCTCCCCAATTGTCCTCACGATGCTTGGTCAACACCGAAATTTTTTAGCCCCCACCGGGAATGGAACCCGGGACCGTTCGCACTGATGTCGAGCGCGCTACCGACTTGGGTACGCAAAACTAGACAAAAGTATAGTTTGAAAACTACCGCTATATTAGTTGAATACTACTTATAGGCTTTGAATAAATTATTTCTGCTCATCGAGTCTCTAAAAAGCTTGCAACTGGTAATAAATAAGATATAAACGGAAAGGGACCATTATAAGATCATCAGGCACAAAATACGGGAGGTAGAAATATAGCGGTATCACATACCTGATCTCATGGAGTATGTCCCATACTTTCCATCTCGGTGATTACGGGTAATCTTCCTTACGACCTGGCAAGCATTATAAATAAGGTTGCCACCTGTCACATATTTTAGGTAAAAATTACAAGTCCCGTCTTATGAGTATTTGTCTCTATTACGACTAGTAAATTCACAATCAAAATATCAATAATTTTAACAAATAAACCATGATGTGCTCTTTTCCAACTGTTTACTATGCAGACTGGCGAATAGACTCTGTCCACATCCCTAATCCCCAACATGGCGACGGACAATACTTATGCCAACTGTGGTTAGAAAATTGTAATGTCCATTTTCCTCCCGCCTTGCAGTTGCTTTCGGAGTGTGACCAGGAGATTTTAAATTGTGCAGGTAGCCATATACATTATGTATCACTATTGTTCGTACAGCATGATCCGAGGCATAATAAATCCTTAAAAGTATATGAAAAGAAACATCTTTTTCAAGTACAGTGTTGTTCAACAAGAGTTCATGATAGATAGAAAAATAGAACTATTCCGTAGCACTGTCGCAATTGAGAATACAAATAAAAATGTTTACAAAAGCTTGTTGTTCATGTACTACTGATATTCGTATAATATGGTGCAACCAAACAAAATGACAGCCCTAATGTCGAGTGGAATTGCCCTTGGCATGAATAACTACCTTCCGCCGATTTTTCATTGATCAAATAAGTCTTACACATTGCCTGAGTGATAGCTTCCTATGCATAAAACCCATAATTTTGAGGTCTTCTTTGGATATAATGTGCCTGCTGTTGTATGACGTGGACTGTTGCTTCCGCACAAGCCTTCATAAAATCAGTCCCAAAAGTTAAATACGATTGAAATCCACCTATTGTGGAGTAGTTTTCAACTGTTTTGTGACATTTCAAATATACAATTTTACGTTAATAACGGCAATGTGTTTGCTATCATTGTCATTCTGAAACATAAGCAGCCTTAGAAAACATTTTCCAGCACTCTGCTTCGCATTCCTCAGCGTGTGGCTTCGAATGTGATCATTGTACCGTCAATGAAATGTAAGAATGTAGGTTGTCAACACCTTTAGAGAGCATACGTCCCACAAAACGTATAGAGCCACATCCGTATTTTATTATAGGTAGACGATACACAATTATGTGTAGATAGATATACAATTTTCTCCACGCCCTTAATACATCATAAGATCCTTGGAAATCAATCACGGTTTTGTCTGACTAAATGACGCTTTCCCAAATCTACTGGTACCTATCTTGGTGTACTTGGCAAACTTCAGCCTGAAGACATGACTCTTCTTTTCAGCAATTGACCTTTTTATTGGTGCCCTTCCGTGATAATGCAGTCAAATGAATGACATTATCTATATAATACATAACGCAAGGTTGATTTGGACGATTGATTTTCTGTTACATCATCTATATTTGACGCAGCTCCGGTATACTGATCTTCTGCTTCGATCTAACGTGTTTATCTACAAACTGTTCTTCCCTTTCATTAAGCAGTTTCTCTAAGTTTTCTTGGCAAGATCTTTGTTGTTCCATCATATTTAAAATGATTAACTATGTATTGCACAGTAGACTGTTTCTTGTTCACTTGTTTGGCAATTTTACTCAAACAATAAACTTTTAGTGCTAAAATCACAATTGCAGTTTTGATAGGGGCACTCAGCTCCACATTTGTGCCCATTTTGAACAATAGACGCTTGCTGCAGAGGGATTAAGCTCAAACTGGCATTAGGTTGATGCCAAGATGTTTATACACTGCTCGTTTTACACCCATAACCCCCAGTTATTGATTATGATTGTGATTTTGTACGAATACAACTGGTATATGTTTCTCACTCTTGACAGAAAGTCATGTTTCTTACATTTCAAATGAGTTTGCAACTGATGAGGATATAATATTATAATCCTTCTGGAGTCCCCGCAACACATTTACCACAATTCGGGAGAATAAACTCCTTTATTGACCCTTACAAGGGTCATGCCTTATTGACCCTTACACTTTATGCCAACATTGCGCTTTGTACGAATACGTGTGGTACACATACTGTAGTAGTACAGGGGCTTATTAGTTACTTTCATTTTAGATTATTTCAGATTCGTCTCGTATTTATTAGCATTATCTCGTATTTTTTGCCGAGTGTCCCGTAATTTATTCATCAAAAGGTGGCAACCCTAATTACATAAATCGACTGCATAATCATGTCCTATCGTGACGCTTTATACATTAAAAGTGCTATAAACTACAGAACATTTGGTGAAAAGTAAATTGCTTTCATTGGATGGGCCAGAGCCAAATATCGAATAAAAAGTGTTTCAAACTTTTTTAACACCAATACATTTTGTGTAAATCATTAACGAGCAATACCACACATCACAAACTTACATTCAGAATATACTTTTCGACTACAATTACCTATATCTTCGAGAAGTTAATAACATGTCAATTGGGTATATGATATGCTAGCAGAGATATCGGGAATTACGTTCTCAATTAAATAACACATACAATAAAAGTCTGGTTGCCGTCACTCACTGACATTTTTGAAATCGGGAATTGCACTTTGATGTAAGATTACATTCTCCAAACTATCTGCTAGTGTGGGTCCAAATTGTTTTCTAATGTACCATTTAATAGAGGAATATTTGAAGTTTTATTTTCTTAAAAAACAATACCAAGTTATAGGTACTAACGGCATTAAGGAAGAAAAACAGATCCTCACATACTGACATGATCCTACAATCCAGTTTTAATTATAATACTTGCCAGGTGGTAAGCAAGGCTAGAAAGAAATAGTTCGTACATTTATGTCGATAAAAAGAAGAAATAATTGCAGAAGTTGATTTGCATCAAAACACTGGATATTATGAGTTAAAAAGTGATGTTATCGAGTGATCAGCGTTGCCAATCTGCTATATTGATTATTTTTCAAATGATACTATGCCAGTTTATTGTAACTGTGGTATCCTTTAATGCTGGCAAACATGTGTGAAAGATAGGACCCAGCATTACAAACTGTGAATGTTATACCAGGTTAAGCGTGAAAAATTGCAGCGTTTCTTCAAAAGAATAGGTAAACCTTCACAGTTTAACACCACCACAGTTAACCACACAGCGTTCTGTTTCACATATGAAGTTTACCATCACTATAGGATACCACATATCCAATAAACTGACGTAGTGTATCTGAGAAAATAACCGATATACCAGGTTGGCAACACTGACCACACAATGGAATAATTTGTTAATTACCAATTTGCACTGTACTGAGGAAAATCACGTTCCGAGGACTAAATTTTATTTTAGTGCATAGTTTAAGATTTATGGCAAAATATTCATTGTACTTGACCTGGCAAAGTCATCAGCGTGTCTGATTACGGATTCAGTGGTCCCGGGTTTGATCCCGGTGCTGCCAAGTATTGTTTCCAAGGCGTGTGGGGTCTGGAACAGTGCCCACCCAGCATTGTGATGCAATTGAGGAGCTGCGATGAATAAAAGATAGTGGCGATCACAGTGAAAACATAGGCTCTCTCCTCCCAACACGTTTGGTCAGCGTGGGAGCAGCAGACTAATCTCCCCCTCCGGGGAGAGGGTTCATTCAGCAATGGATTGAATATGGCTCTGATTTATTATTATTATTATTAATATTATTATTATTATTATTATTATTATTATTATTATTATTATTACTATTATTATTATTATTATTAATTGTATTTACCATTACATGAATAAATGTTTGGTTCCAAGTTGCAAACCCTGTTTCTCGAAAACGAAGAGGAATGCGACCCATCTTTATATGAAAATGTTTCCTGTTTCGTTGTCAGGATTCAGCTTCCAAAATTTGTAACAATCTTTACACCTTTGCATAATAATATAATAATTCACAGACATATTCAATCCACTGCTGGATGTGGTCTCTCCCGGAAGGAGGCGTTGGTCTACTGGTCCCACGCTGATGAGACGTGTTGGGAAGAGAGAGCCGAAGCTCTTAGCTGTGATCGCCACTGTCTTTTATTCACAGCAGCTCCCCAACTGCATCATGATGTTGGGTGTGCACCGTTCCAGAACCTCTCGCTTTAGAAAAAAAATCCCTTGATCAAACCCGGGACCCCACGATCAGCAGTCACCTACGATAAGAACTAGACCAGCAGGGCGATCACACCAGCAGAGTGTTTCGTAATGACATTGGAAATGTCTAGTTATTGACATGCGTAATTAATCACATATCCACCTAGTAACGGTTTGGGTTTCCTCGAGTTCGGAGATTAAGGCCAGTTTGACAAAGCTAGAAATTATCTAGTCACACAGTCTGCACTGCACTCCATAATTTCGTCGCATTGTAAGCTATGCAAATGCGCAGTTCGAATGGATCATTCCAAAATTTAACAGGTACTTTATACTAGGACATCGAAGTGGCCATTCAAGTAACTAACCGACGAAACAGTATTTTTCTTGGAATACACCATCTGTCCAGTGGCGTACGAAGCTAAAGAACTATTGCTGATAATCTCCAAGGAGAAATACATAGCCAGGATCTGTCAAAGAAGTTTCTAGAGTACAAGTCTTATTCTATGCCAGCAGAACATGCCTCGTAAGAATTAGAATAAATAACAGAAAGAACCTTCTTAACATATTTGGTTCGTAGCTTCGTAGGGTCAGCGTTACATATCACCCTGTTTACTCATAGCACTGTAGTTTGAGAATGTCCGTAGGAGAAGTAATACAAATAGAATAATTTTCTTCCCCGCCGGAAAATTGTCGGTACCAGTTGGCCTCGAAATCTTCCGTGCGGTAAATCCTTCTGTTGACCTATGTTTTCGTGCTCTGATATTACAAATTATAAAAATCTTTCTACGCTACAAGGTAATCCTGATTTTCAGCGAGTAGTAACCTACCCGGCCCCTTTCCACCGTCTCCCGCGGTGATCTAATTCTCGTCGAGGAACTTCAGACTCCTGCCTTGATATGGATTTTAGCCCCAAATGTCAGGACAACAGCGAAATGCAATTGAAAAATCAAATACATTATAACTTATCTCCGTCAAAGTATTTCCTCTTTGTACAGTGCGCTCGAAAAGTCTGTCCGCAGTGGAATGAGAAAAAGAGATGACAAGAGAGGTACATGAGAACACTCATCTACACTCAAAAAAAATATTTGTGTTTATTGCCACCCCAAAAGGAGTAATAGAACACCTCTACCTCTACACCAATTCCAGTGCTGGGTAACACCATCCGGGGTTTCCAACACCGTTTCTGGTGTTGACAAACACTTCTACCAATATTCAGAATCACCGTTAGGAGTGTTAAAGTGTACTGCTAGAAGCGTTAGGAACACCTTCAATTGGGTTTATTAACACTCCTAACGGTGATTCTGGGGTGGCAATAATTACCCATAAATTTTTTTGAGTGTAGGTTATAGTAAATGTTGGAAACGTTTTCCTTGAGCTTGAAGACAAGGTGAATCCTCTTAAACATGTTTGAGAACACTCCGCGTAAAGTTTGGTGTTCGATTGATTAAATGTAAGATATGATAACGTCCTTGAATGCTTGAATAGTTTTGATTGGTCTTTGTACACTCTTGACTTCCCCCCTCCCCCGAAAAAGAAGAAATCTAGCTGTGATAAATCGGCCGATCTGTGTCGGACATTCGCATAGCAGAATGTACAGTACCCATTGTGAGAACTCATCCAAATCGGTACTGCCGACATTCACTGCGGATAGACTTTTCGAACGCACTGTATTAATTTTATTCTAACAAGTTACTTCTTTGTCCTGTTGTTAATCCGCAAAGTACTCTTCTTAATTCTTCATGTTTCTCAGTACTCTTACAAGTATTCCTTCTATTAGCTTTCAGAAACTTAAAAGCTAATAGAGTCAAGGGCCGAAGTCATTAGCTACTAAAATGACCCAAAAGAAACCTATACGGTTTTTTTTTTACAGGATTTTGAAGTTTTTTTTTTTTTTTTTCTACAAAATATTCTCTATAAAGACGATTTTCAGAAAGTGAGGAGTGACCGAATTGATTTCAAATTATAGAATTTGGTAAGAAACTTATCCGACGATAAATATTTGATATTTTTAATTCCATTTGTTTTATTTACAGATCATTCATTGTTGGCTGAAGATGACGCCACAACTCAACTCTACTGAACTGAAAACTGCTCCATTTGATCCACGATTTCCAAATGCAAATCAAACAAAGTAAGTTTATGTGATGTGAATAAGATATTGTAGACATTTATTCTTATTAAACTGTGAATTAGTACAATTGAAGGATCTATGTGCTACGAAGTGAGGGAACTGATCTGTGTTGGGAAAGAATCATGTGGGAGTTCAGCTCAGCAGCGAAGGATTCAATCTCTTTGGAAAGAAAATATCTTAAAGTATTTGTTAAGTAAGCACCTCAATAGATTTTCTCTTGATACTAAATATTTTAAATCTGCAATAATAAATCATTGCTAACTGGTTGGCTACATTACCTAACGAAAAGGCTGTTTTCTCTAAAATTTTAGAAAGAAATCTAGGATTGAACAGGATTCATTCAATCGTGAAAGAATTACTAATGTGTGCGGCATTGCAGTTGTGCATAGCACATGATTATTAATTAAATCACAATCGAATGGATCTATACAGACTGTCCGGTTCGTTCGTTGTTCCCGAATAATTCACGC
>JAGDQP010066672.1:0-11250 GCA_022664845.1 Lepisma saccharinum | reverse complement strand
ATTATTTTCTTTTTTAAATAAAAATATTATGCTCGTAAATACAAAAAGGTTCATCATACATAAGGTTATCATTTACAGCTACGGCAAAGATGATTCATTGAGAACTTTTCTATTCTATTCGTAGGTGAAGTTATGGTTGACCTTTAATGAACCACGGACCCAGTGCGTCCAGGGATATGGCCAAGCATATCATGCTCCTGCAATCAACGCCCACGGCATCGGGGAGTACCTGTGTGCCCACACTGTTCTTAAGGCCCATGCTAAAGCATTCCACATCTATGATCAAGAGTTCAGAGAGGAACAGCAAGGTAAAATTATGTATATTAGTCTTTAGTCTTTCATGAATATTTAACATGCATTAGAAGATATATGCTGCCTAATTAATAATCAGTATTAATCAAGCCGAAAGTTTATATCCGCAGTAAAAGCGTTTGCCAGTGGGTTCTACTCTTGACAAGATCAATTTAGTTATCATCCGGAAGACGCATGGCTTGAAGATCCCTTTTAATATGTCCTCTCAACGACGTCTCCATCTTTGAAACGATCTCTTTCCGCCAGAGCCTTCCCAGTCTTGATAGAACGTGTTTTTTATTCATCCGAGCTATACCGCATGCTCTATTTAGCGATCATGATATCGTTTTCCTTAGAATATAAGGTGAATCGTACAGTGTGTGCAACAGTTCTTCATCATGTTGTCTCTTCCATTCTTTGGTACCCTCGTCCCGTTTCTGCCAATATATGTTCCTCCAAACCTTATTTCCAAATAGTCGTTATTTTGTTTATGGTCTTGTTGCTAATTGTTATATTTATGTTTCCTTCTTTATCTCTATTTCGGCTTGTTATATTTTGTTTTCTTCATGTTCACCTATAACCTTATTTCCTCACAATCTTCTGCTAGTACATGGGTGTAACTTTACAATATATCTTTATCGTCTACAGTTAGATCTACACCTTCCGTACAAAAGAACTTTGGTTCAAGTCATTCAGTATTGCTTTTCTTTGATATTTTTAAAATCATTTGTTATAATGATACTTACTGAGTATTGGAGACAAGGATAGTTCAATATCAATTGTTCATTGATATTGAGATATACCGTAAAACTGAAACTTATCATAGACTTGTCTCAAGACAATAAACTGGTCTCGTATAATACCAAGTGTTCAATTAGCGCATCATTGCTCTCCAGACATATGGCAGTTCTCTGACAAACTGATAAGCACACTTTGGTACACATATCCACGGGAATGTTTGCACATGGTCGTACGATGATATGTTCCAGTTCGTCGATCGTACATGGCTTTTTGGATTATCTTATTCTTCACAACACCCGACAGAAGAGAATGTGAGGCGTAACATCAAAAGAACGAGGGCGATATTTAGTCTCCGCTCGTCTTCCAATCCAACGATTAGTGAATCCAATCCATCTTCTTCTCATTTTCCGATAAACCATTCACAAAACTGAACTCTTCTGTCCAAGTCATCTTCAGAGATAGCATCAACAAAGGTAGATACGATTTCAATTTAAGTCCAGACAGCAACCTGTAACTCAGATACAATAACGTCCTTATTCCAGAGTCCTTACTTCTGGGGCACCCTGAATATGTATTTGGATGTTTCTGTTTTCTTCATGTTCTTCTTGTAGCACTTATCAATTTATGTAATTCATGGAACAATTCGTTTATATTGCTTGGACTGGCATGTTGCATATTCTTGATGATTTCAATCTTTCTATTGCAATTTCTAACTCGAACCAAAGAGATTCAGGTGTCTGGTGTTCTGCGGTCTAGAATTCAATTTTTATTATCCAATGTGAATGTTAGTAAGTTTATCATACATCAATAATTGTAATCGGATCCGCTAGAATATCATTTTGATTCTTTATCTTATTTAGCTTAGTCTGCTATTCTTTTCTCAACTGGTTTATCCTTTTGTGTAGATATTTATGTTATTTTTCTTATTGATTCCTTCTACCTCCTGAATTTTCTGCATTCATATTTTGTTTATAAATTCCCATGCGATGTTATATTTCCCTTAGTATAATGGTTTGGATTTGATTTGGTCTTGTTGTTTAACCTTCGCTGTCTTGTTTGTTTTATTGCTTGTGAACCTTAAGACATTTTTAGTCAAATCAACGAATGCTTTTCTTTCGTTGCTTAATATCCACACTTTCGTTGTTGCGTTTTTCATTGTGTCTCCCACATATTGTTCACATCAACTTCATTATTAACATCATTGTTATTACTTACGTTGGCCACGATTTCAAACTGATGTAGGATATCTATTTGGTAATATAATTTTACACTAGGACTATTTTTATTTGGAACTTCAGTTCATTATTTTACCGTTTCATGATACACAACTTTTTTTTCTCTCTTTTTTATGATTATCAAAAAATTGGTCTGTGTCATCTCTCGCTGCCTGTATACTCTAACATAATGTTAATATGTCTTCGTCTGCCTACTTTAAAAAGTGCTCGATCTGCTTGTGTATTTGCCTTTCGATATTTCCTTCGTATCCACGTATCTGCTCATTACAACAATGTTTTCCGATATTCTGAAGGTTATCAGTCTTAAGTCATTGCTGTTACTGACATCATGAAGCCTTAATTAGTCTATGGTAGGTCTAAACATTTGTTAATTAGCTAACTTTGTGCTGAAATTTTTCAATATTTTGATATTATTGATCAAACTTAATGAAATATTTGTCATTATCATCAGCCTCGTAGGAGTACAATGCATACAATTATTAAATCCGTGTTGCACCATCAAGTTCGTTTCGTAATTTAGGATAGTCTTTCGTTCACTAAATTTATCTTCTGAGCTGCTGGAAGGGTACTGTCCTTTATGAGGACTCTGTCGAAAATCGTAAGCCTGAGTTGCTTCGTTTGAAAAAGTGCGTTTGCCCCTTCGAACCCTTTCTAGGCCGCTTGATCGATCGGGTTTTGGTGTAGGTAGTAATTCCCATACCACACTTCTCAGTCTCGAGGATCAACACCTAAACAAAATACCCGTTTCATATAACAGGTGTCTAACACGTTCCTATTCTAAGACCTTCCTCAATCCCGCTTTGGTATCCTCCTGGAATAATGAATCGGGAAGCAGTTTACCTTCGAAATGTTTTCTTCAGGAAAGTTCACAGGAACAAAGCTTTTATTGTTGTTTGGCATGATTGAGCGGTGTAGGGTTGACGGCTCTACGACCTCGCATGAAGGAAAATTATTTAGATGTCTTATTATGTCCATCTCTTATCGATGGCGTTCATTTGCAGCCGCAGAGTGATAATTCTGAAACAGTTTCCCTTCACCATAATTATTTTTTGTTTGGTATGCGCTTTCCCTAGCCATCGTGGATCCTTTTCGACTTACTGCAAAACTGTAGTACTAGTTTTGGTCCATTTCAGATTATTTACATTACTTACGATACCTGGTAGGCATTCGCCTATCCACCATTTAGGAGGAGCCTGTTGAGAGACGGTGATTCCAACCTGGTCACTTATCAATAAAAGTTTTCTTTCCTCCTTTGCCTCACACGATACGAAAGAAAACGGAATGAAAATTATTAACTTCAAATTTTAATACTGGGGACGTATGGTGTAAAAATGTTAATTGTAATTGTATAACATTTAATGCAATTGACGCGAAGAAAATATTGCAAGTCCATAAATTGGTATATAGACGTTCCATATTTTTCAGACAATTTCTAGATATAGCTCTAACTTCTACTAATCAATATATAAACTATTTCAATTGTATAACAGGTTATAGAGCGATTATCTAAATCTTCCTGAAACTTTCGCCTTCTATCTTTCACCACGGAACGCATGAATGTGTTTGGAAATAATGTGATTTGAGATGTTGCTGAAGTGCATAATATTTTACAACATGGGTAGTATTGACAGCTCAAAATATGGAATAGAGCAAAGGTTTAATTTTGGTGCACAGCGCCAATAGTTTATTGCTGAACAATAGTGAGGCAAGTTCTTTTCATGATATTTTAAAAAATCATAATATCGGTATTTTAGGTTGAATCTATGGATTGGATTATTGTGCATGGAAACAAATATGTGAAGGCGCTAAGAGGATAAAACAGCAAACTAAATACATATTAATAAACCTAAGTGCTTTGCATGGCTACTAAAAGATTCAGGAAAATAGTACTGAAAATGACATGTAATGAAGAAAGGGAGACCTCTTAAGTCTAATTGAAAATTAGTACCTAATTAATATTCACATTTATTATGTCAAGTTACTGCACACGTAGTCCAAATTTATAAACTATTCTTAAGAAAACGTCATTCGTGTACATTGTGTTTACACTACACTTGATAGATAGACCATTATATTCCTCAAATAGGTTATTTCGAAGTTAGTTCATTATAATAACAGCTATATTTCCACCTTAATCGTACTTTTCTCTCTTAGTAAAAGTATGATTACGTTTGTAGGCCAGGTTGGCATCACCTTGGACATTAACTGGGCCGAACCAAAGACTAACTCCACAGAAGATGTTCAAGCGGCTGAAAATTCAAATCAATTTTCGGTAAGTAAAATACACTAAAAACATACACGAAGCTATAAAAAAATGTATATCAGTGTTGAGACTTTATAAAAATTAGATTTTGCATGTAGGAGTGCTAATGATGATTATTTAAGTGAAAGCCCAACTGCACAATTGTTTAACTCTTAAATCTGATCATTTCAACACGGAGAGTTTTGCTTTCTTTAGTACTTATAGTTCAGATACTATCAAATGGGTTCAAATCTTGTATTCATTTCTATATCATATTTAACACAATTGCGTGTTATACATGGAATTATATAGCAGTTCAAGGAATTAAAGGCTGGTTATTCAACGTTGTCCAAGTCAATTCTTTGAAATTCGTTATCATTATCAACTGCCATATAAGAGATACAATAATTCTGAATTTCATAAACTAACTGATATTACAGTTCATTTATAATAAATATGTTAATAAACATAATTAATTCTTAATAACAAATCTTAGAGAAATTCTTGATAACAAATCATTACGTATGGTGTACTCTGCTTTTACACAGAGCTTATAAGAATACTGTGTACTAAGTTGGGGTGCAACATACACCTCTCACATAAAACCTTTTGTAACCCAACAGAATAATATTTTGAGACTGTTTGAATAAAAAATTTGATTGTGATCTTAAAAAATTGTATAAAGATTTTGATGTATTACCAATCAATAGATTATATTTTTAAGAAGTGTATTTATGTATGTTAGAACAAAAGAAACACTGAACAGGTTAGGTCATGAGTATGAAACCAGAAGTGTCACAAATTAGAATATAGAAACAATCAGAACTAACAAAACATCAACACACCACCAAACTTACTATCTTGTACTAAACATTTACCATAAAACACCTATATGCATTAGAAAAGAGAAACAAACAAGCCGATACAAAAAACTGGTTTTGAGTTGGTAACAAAGTCTAAGTGACAATGATGTAGAAGTAATATTGTGTAAATAATTTGTTATGGGTAGCCAGACAACAGCAAACTAATGATAATTCGAGAATAAGACTCACACACAAGGTGAGGCTTCTGTAAGTTGAAATGTTATGTAAACTTGTAATGTACAAAAGTTAAATAAATTTCAAATATCAAATTTCAAATTATGCAGTGAACAGGTTGCTTCCAAATGCAACACACAAACCCAGTGTGATAGAGACATACTTGTTTATAAATATCTACAACGAAAATCATTTAGTAAAATAGAAACTAAATGCGCATTCTGTCGTTATGAGTGTACTTTGCCAAATAACAATAAATTATTGTAGGTTCTGATTAAAGACATCATAGATTTCTCCTCTTTTTCGTTACGCCAATTCCTCTTTCCATGTCACTTCATTGGAAATTTTAATGAAAAATGTTAATCAAAATTTCACTTCATATTTTTTTACACTCTTAAAGTTACAAATAAATCCCACCATTTATTGTTCGACTAGATTTTAAGGAAACCATATTCAGTTATTGGACACATTTTGCGTATTCATGATACCAAAGTCTTCCCGTTTTACTTCATAATAATTTGTAAACTTCTTTCGTTGCTTTTTAATTTTCGTGTGTAATACTAGATAGTAACTGAGCCCCAAACTACACAATCGCACTTCTATTAAGGCATTAGAGTACACATAAATACATATTCCAAATGCGTATTATTATTATTCTATATTATTACTGACCAATCATCTTAATTCAAAGGTGGAATAACATTCCGATATGTTTACAAACATGATTTTGTGACTTTGGCAACAAGTTTTGCATAGATGTTCAAACCGTTACGTGCCGGTCCCTATGCAGTTCTAAACGGCCACTTGGAATATGCCTTAATTTCTTTCAAAGATCGAAAATTATTAAGTAACAATACCATAACTCTCGGGACATCATCAGAAGCAACTTCCAGATGAGTTTAGATCTAAAAATCATTGGCAAACCATACTAAGATATTTTATTACTCGTATGTTAATTAATTTCACCTCTAGATACTAGATAATTGTTTTTTTTGGGATACTACTTTTGTTATACAAATATTAATTTTCATTTTATAACCAGGCTGCTGATTCTAACCAAAAGCGATTAGAAACAACTTACTTTATTACTTGAGATCGTCTTATAGAACTTAATGCATTGATGCACCAAAGCGAGTATTTAAATAATCATTAAATAGTTATACAAAATAGCAAGAAGCAGGGGACCTAAAGGTGAACCTTGTGGAACACACTTTTGAATGCATCCAACACTAGATAAAATTCTCCCGACTTTTACATTTAATATTTATTTCTATTCAGATATCTAACTCACCTGAGGTGACATACCTATATTGGATTTTTTTTATTTATGTGCTTTATGCGTGTATGGTATAGACCCCTTTCATTAAAAAGTTTGTAAAGATGTATTTTATGTATTACAAAACTTAATGGTTTAACTAAGTCAATATGTACTAATGTTATATCTCATTCAGATCTTCAATAAATGGTTAAAGAGAGCTCTTCTGTAATGTTAACCAAATGTTTAGCAGTTGATTTTCTATTCACGCTAAGTTTCGTAAACTTACGTTTATATTAAACTGTAAATGATTAGTTGCCCGCTCAACAATTAAACTAGAAAATTTCTGGTACTACTATTACTACTAGTAGTACTACTAACAATAATATTTTCGTTTGGCAGCTTGGCTGGTATGCTCATGCAATCTATACTGAAGACGGAGACTACCCTCCAGTCATGCGCCAGTTGATTGACCAATACAGCAAAGAAGAGGGTAGAAACAGATCAAGGTTACCAGTTTTCACCCAAGAGGAAATTAACATCATCAAAGGTAAAATAAGATTAAAAACATTTACAAAGAAATTAAAAATTTACATTTAAACAAACATGTTCCTAGCGTGTATGGAATTCCTAGAAAGGAAAAATTAGATTCCGAGGAAGAGAAACAATAGACAGTTATTACGTACATATACGCTTAATTTCTTTTGTGAAAATTGGTGGGAATATGATTGTTCAAGTATGAGTGTCCTATGACCTTGGAAATAAAAGATAAGATAGTAAAATTGTACTAACTCAAGTTACACAGTAAATTCCTGATATATATCAAGAGAATAAAGAAAACAATCATTACGAAAATTAGTTTCATTTTAGTATATCGTACATTCCACCATAACGGACGCAACATTCGCACAACACTTTTACACATTTATACAATGTCTTTTATGTAGTTAATGTTACATTTCAAACTTAAAACTTTACTCAAATCTAGGCCATGAATTAATTTGTATTCTGTGGTAAAAAAAAGTGTGATTGCATCTTAAATAGTTTACAAACTACAAAGTTTTAAATTTTCGTAACGGACGGAACACGCATTGAACATGAGTTTTTTCAGTGCTTAGGGAAAACTGCATTTTCTCTTAAAGTAATAATGTTTCAAGCCCTAAAATTTTTAATGTAGAAGGGAAAGGTATGTACTTCTTTACTACTGCAAAGTTTTCGAATTATCCAATTAGTTTCTCCGTGGCATTTTTTTAAAATTCTCATTTGTTATTTTACTTTCCTATAACTCAGGGCTGTAAACATGTTTCTGGAATATTGGATACTTGACTTGAAACAAAAAAAACGTAAGTTTTAATTTATCGTAACAGTGTCCAATTTTCACTAGAATGCACTATATATATTTATGGGTGTCCTTGGGATTTATTTATAGTCATTACGAAACACTTTTAAGGTAAACAGTAGTCTTTCAAAATCAAATGGATACTCGGATGGTATGAGCAGTATTCGTGGTATAAACACAGATTCCCCTTGAGTAGAACCAGCAACCAACGTAGCCTAGATCACATTCCTGTGGAGAGCTTTTACACGCTGTCTGGTACCGTTGCCATGTTTAGGCGGGTTGAGATTTCTCAACAACATTACAGGTATTCCCACTTTTAGGAGAAGTCTATATCCAGGCAGGCACGGAAAAACTCTACGGGTAGTAAATCACATCAACACTCTGAACTACTGGGTCTACGAACCGGTACTTCATTTGGTCAGCGTCGAAATAATGTAAAAGAATTTTATTTATTGCGACTGCCGTATTGTTTTTAGGTGCTAAAAGGCACGCAAATATAACTATTCCGATTTCTCTTGAGTATTCTCCATATCGCGATAAATTTTGGATATAAGATATGTTACAGTGGATACGAACTGACCTAGATGATGAGGTAAATTTATTTTCCCCTCAAAAGTAGGAAACTCTACATCACAAATTTTGAGAAGGATATCAGAAAATTTTCCTTCCTCCATGTAACCATTTGTGTGGACTCTCACATTCTTCTTAAGGCATAATTTGTTGATAAGAGGTCATAAGTATAAAGTTTTGTTGGGGTCTTTTCTTTCTTAATACGCGGTCCTCTTGGAACTATCGGCAAAGTCGGTCGTAACAACTTTTTGACCTTTCCAAGCCGGATTTCCAAATCTTCTTTCTTCCTTACGTAATGAAACTTTTTCATTTTAAACCGTTTGGCCTCGGCGTTGATATGTCAGTCAGGACTTCGTTTTTATATACAAGTAGATATTCACAGAGAATTAAAATGTAGCACGAGTTTTTCATTTTTAATGTTTAATATAATAAAGAAATTACTGAAAACTAATTTTAAAGCTTCCCGAGAACGATATTCGAATCAAATATTACATGTTTGGACCACGAAATGCCTTGAATAATCTAGGTATATCCCGTGTGCTTAACGGAATATTTCTGACATATGCAGAGAATGTACCTGTCCTGTAAAGGAAGTATTTAAAAAGATTTATGTTTTTATTTATTTCAGTTTTGTTCATGCGTGAGTAGGCAGTTATATTTTAAGCCTGTCTCATAGAAACCATGATATTTTTACTGCATAAAGTGTTTCTTTCATTTCAGGAACCTTCGACTTTCTTGGTTTGAACCATTATACTACTAATTACGCCGAGCCTGGGAGAGTAGGAGCCGATCCCTCATGGGATACAGATCAATCCAACATCAAAAGTTCCGATGACTCGTGGCCAACTTCAGCAACTGATTGGCTCAGGGTATGCATGGTGGATAGCAGATACTTCTGTAAATTAAAAATTACAACAATAGGAAATTCATTATAATCTTCCTTTTAAAAAAATGAACACCAATGTTTTGACAAATTAAAATATTTTCTCAAAATAAATCCCCATGCAATACTTTAGAAAGCATACATGAATGAATGAATGAATCCGTCATTATCTCAAGCACAAAACTTTCAAAATAAATGTCCTAAAATGCCAATATAGTTCTTCATAGTAGCAGAAGACATACAAGCAAAATTAATTAGAATGTTGAAATTGGAGATATTGTTCGTACGCATTATCATCATTTATCTAAAGAGACAGATATTTAATGAGAAAAAAGAGGGAGAGAGAGAGTGAAGGAAGTAAGAAAGAGAGAGAGAGAGAGAGAGAAAAGGAGAGAGAAAAGATAGAAGACTCATAAACTCTCACTAACTAGAAATGCTAGTTAGTTTGTTCTTGCGCTACAAAGCATTTAGTAATAGTTCTTAAACAGCTTAAAGATTCATTTAAGATCGTTAACCAAGAATTGGTTAAATTGTTAACGAAGATTGGTGGAACCCACACAATGTAGAAGAAAAAGAGTAATCTTAAAATAAACAATTACAGGTAATCCGTTAATAAATCACGTTTATGTTCACACTAGTTCACCATCCTACCATCACATTACGTTTGTCTCAATGTAACATTAATCCACCATCCTACCACCACATTCTGTTTGTCTCAAAGTAACAGTAGTTCACAATCCTACCATCACATCCTATTTGTCTCAATATAACAGTACTCCACCATCCTACCAACACATTCTATTTGTCTCAATGTAACAGTAGTCCACCATCCTACCATCACATTCTGTTTGTCTCAATGTAACAGTAGTCCACCATCCTACCATCACATTCTGTTTGTCTCAAAGTAACAGTATCCCATCCTACCATCACACTCTGTTTGTCTCGATGTATCAGTATCCCACCATCCTACCATCACACTCTGTTTGTCTCGATGTATCAGTAGTCCACCATCCTACCATCAAATTTCGTTTGTCTCAATGTAACAGTAGATTTCTAACCGATATCGCTCAGACCAAGAAGATACTCGAGAAGGAAAGACCCAATAATACATTTCAAAAGTTTATAGAGGTTGCTTGAATGTGATAATTTTCTTTATCGTCTACTCATTTTGTTTCCAATGTGACATTGGTCACCAAGAGTAAGTTGTTAGTCAGTTTTTCTGTGAGAATAGGCTCGAAGACATTACCGGTCTATTTTCTTTTATTCTTATTCACAAGCTAAGCACGTACTTATGGATCAAATTTGTGACGCGTCCAAAGAATAACGTATCTAGGATAGAGATAGGAGCTTACTCAAACTAATAAATCAAGCGTAGGAATACAAACTGTCATAGGTCAGTCAATAAGACATTTTTATTGTATTTTCAACTTCTTCAGCGCTTCATATATCTAATATTCGATCAGTTTGATAATAACTATTCGTAACAATACGGCTTTTCACTTATGCCGGTCGTGTCCAATGAGGTCAGAACGCCTTCAAGGAGGTATTCAAAAAATCCGAACGAATACCGAAATTTCAATACACTTGAACTACAGTGAAACTTCCCTTAACGGACACTTCTGAATAGCGGACATCTCTAAATAACGGATACTCCTAA
>JAGDQP010066671.1:0-11250 GCA_022664845.1 Lepisma saccharinum | reverse complement strand
AATGACAGGATTTCCGAGACATTAACTAGTTTAGTACTTAAGCTACCAGACCTTTGCAGTGTCTAACGTTATATGTCCATAATAATTTAAAGTCACAACAACAAGACAGGAGACCACCGCATAAAAATGAGTTAGGTTAGTCTATTGGTTGAATAATCACTTCCTTCCGAAGCGTGGGCACAGGTGATTTCAACGCGAGAATCAGTCGGAAGAGATTTTCCAACTGAAACCAACCACCAAGCACTTATAGCCAGTAGTTGAAAAGAAAGGGGTGAGATGTAGGACATTAGGCATCCCCTAAAAACAGAGCGAGAAGACAGAGAGAGAGAAAGTATCATACATTCGTGATATATCACCCCATAATTTGTCTCCACGCAAGAGCGAGCATCATTGGTCGTCGTCCAGGACGTTCTACTGGTAACGGCGCCGAGGTGTCGGATGGTTGAAACCGCAGCACACACCGCAGTCTCACGTTTCACGCTTCGTGCGGTTTTAGGAATTGCTCCTATTGCCTCCGATTGTGAATGAGATCTGTGTGTGTGTGTCTATGGTTCTTTGGGAGTCAAAGAAGAATCCGAAATGTTCTTGCTTGCTCCTGAAGGAGAAACAATAAAGAGGCAATGAAAAAAAAGCAATAGTAAGTTAGTTGTTAGTTTTCTATTTTAAAAAATCTATTTGAAACGACATTTCTTCTTTCCTGGTCACATTGACGTCCTAAGAAAAGTGATGAAGAAGCAGAACATGTATCCGGTACGGAACTTTCAGACGACCAAAAATAAGAAGGGAAAGAGTACGAATCACTATCATTTTGTGTCATAATTCACCAGAAGCCATCCACCGTAAAACATATATGAAAGCTTCCTGAAGAAGGGGATTAATCTCTCCTCATTTTCCTGCCTTTGCTTTTCTTTCACTTTATCAAACAAAAAAAGTCATTTTATTTCGCTTTCAGTGACTTTGAGAATCTGTAGTTGTAGACCATAACCATAACCTTATGAAGTACGTTCAAATGTCGGTACTAATCAACAAAGTTGTACTGCATTATGGTAATAATATAGTGATCTGTTTTCGCATACTCGAGGTAAACAAAATCATATTGTTTGGAAGCTACAGAGAAAAATGGGTTAATTTAACTGGATTAGTAGGATCGCATGCCAATGTCCTGACCAACTCTTCTATGCATTTCTCAGTCTCCTCCAAAGTTGAGTAAAGAGCAATGAACACATCAAAATTAATCAAAATGTTCCCTTTTAGGTTTCAGCATCTGTAGCTGGGAAGCCTATAACTCTGTTATGTCTGTATGTCTGTCGACAACTTTCAACTCAGGGACTACTAGGACAGGCATGTGGTTGTCTCGGCGACACGAGGTCAAATCCGCATAGATCTTTCTGTCCGTTTTCAACTTTCAACTCAGAAACTGCAATCTCAAGGAACTAGGGCTACGATAGTGGTTGAGGTGCCTTTGGAAAGGTCTCCGGGGACACGAGTTTACAGCTACATAAATCTTATCTATCTGTCTGTACCTCCGTCCGTTCGTCGGCAACTTGCAACTCAAGAATAACTAACTCAGGAATTCTTTGGACTACGGAGGTTGTTGAGGTGTCGCTCGAAAGGTTTCAGCGAGCAGAGCTGAAACGGGCCATCGGGTCAAGTTTTGTATCAGGACTATGCTTGGGACCTGACCCGGAAGACAAAGTCGAGATTTAATTATTTCATTTATGTACACTGCTGCGTTTGAACAGTGTTTCTTTCAGGAGTGACCGGGCACGGGGAGTGTAACCCCCTACAATACGAAAAATACGACTCGAAATCTTTCTAACAATAGTGAAAATCTCATATAAGCGGGCAGAGCTAAATGTGCAAATAATGCCCCCCCCCCCCCCTTCGGAGAATATATTCAGCAAGAATTTGTGAATCTCACAAATGGCAATATTGACTGATTTAAAGCATAGGACTAGGTAAAATCGCTTCAAGATTAGGTCACAGGGTCAAGATTAGGTCACCTAGTCAATTGAGTGAAAATTTGATCTTTCGGTCACCGGACCACAGCTAGTCTGTTCATTTGGGGTGAAGACCGATTCATTTGGCCCAAGACCTGGTCTGTTGGGTCTTTCTGGCCAAGTTTCGGATGGGGTCGCCGGCTCACCTACGAGATCCAGTTCAGGTCGGAACACCGGTTAACTAAACGTGATCCGATTTCAGCTGTGAGCGAGGAGAGTTGAAACTGCATAAATAATATCTGTTCGTTCGTCCGTCCGTCAATAACTTTCAATTCAGGAACTACTAGGAATACGAAGGTTGTTCAAGTGTCGTTCGAAAGACTTTTCCACGGCACATAGATAATTCAAATTGGACGCTCGCTGCTCAAGCCTGGCGTTAGCGTATGTGCACAGTCCTCCGCTATGCATATGGTCGATCGGAACGCAAGAAAGGTCGGATTATAAGAGTGGCAAAAATATGTAATACAATCAAAATCAGCGTAACGTTTTTCGCTTAACGGGACGAGTACAAGTACGGGACAAGTATGCTGAGAGACGATTTTTAACACACTTGCTAAGATCCACTGCTTTAACAATAAACACTAGCAGAACAAAGCATCAGAATACACTGGTCACCGGTCACCAGCTACGTAACTCAGCAATGTACATACGTAATGTGTTAAGGACAAGTAGAGACATCCGCCCACATTTCTCATTGTCGGAGTAGTCGAACCATCGGAGTTCGGATTACCACGGTTCTACTGTATGCGTGGACGTAGAGTGAGGGACATAGATCCGCAGATGCTGTGAAACGAGGGTACTAGAAGCAAAGAAGAAAATTGCGTCTTCGCGAACCGTACGTATTCAAGATAGTTTCTTTATCATAAGTTATTTATCAATTATCACTGACACTACTCAGTTTCTTGTTATTTGAGATATTAAGCAACTGCAATAATTTTGCAGGACTAGGACCCCAAGATAGTACCGTGACGGATTTGCCCAGGAGCTACTAAAATTTTTAACAAACGTAATAATCATAAAACAAAACAAAACAATTAATCATTTTACTTACTGTCAAGTGTAACATTTTCACGTGCATAAATTCTTCTTTACTATGTTTGAGCCTACTAAATTAATATTAGCGAATTGAAGAAAATAAAAAACAGATAGAGCAAGATTATGGGCTGCCGATAGAGAGGAAAGAAAGGCAAGTTCCACCACTGGAACATCGTGTGACTCTTTAGTTCTTGTTAACGAGTCTCATTTACGTTATCCATTTAAAATGACCAAAACATATCCTGTATTTTGCCGCCTTCTTAGTTTGGTGAGTAGACTCTGGCAACTGTGGAACACTTTCCGGCTGCGGTTGTCCTCCCCAAGAAGCATTTAAAATTCACCTCAGAGAGAGAGAGGGCGGGAGGTAAACTGCTCTCACTTCTTGTGCACAATGCTTACATTTTATAAGCACACAATTACGAGAATTAAAGAAAAGATATGTTTAAAAAGTGAGTAATAAAATAATTATTTACAACGGTGTATACGAATCGAATCGAATATTACCAGATTAGCTTGTGCTAATATACCACTCTGAAAATGGGATTTTGCTGTTTTCTTCAACATCACATTCACAATATGCTTCTTGCTGTTGCAATTTAGTTTTATGGTACTTTTTACATGCAGTATACGTAATAATAAACAATATCGTCATCCAGATCAAGGACTGAACAAACTCAGATTAGGAACACCACATGCCGTAGTCTCAACTACGGACACTATTGTTGACTATTGAACCGTGCTGGTGGGCCACCAATGGGTCCAGAATAAGGTCCAAATTAAATGAATTAGCAAAAATATTGGAGACTTGCTAACTTCATATTATTATTATTATTATTATTATTATTATTTTAAAGATTGCTTAATTTGTTTTCCCAAATCCAACCATCTTCATACACGTACAAACTATTGAAAATTTACCTTCCAAAAACACAGCTTAGACCCCTCCGTAACATTCACGATAGGGGGAAATATTTGCTCCGATTTACATAGAGTATTTTTAAAAGTCTATTTTTAATTAGTTTCAACAAGAGCAAATAAGATATACATGACGTAGGAGGTAAATGAAAAAAAATTGTAGTAAACAAGGGAATTGTGTTTATACCACACCGAAGACAAGAAGCAAGATTCGGTTTCGTAATTGAAAAACTCGGCAATTGACCCCTTTTGACTTCAAGCTGTGAGGTCCTCTCTCTTCTCTCTATCTTTTTCTCTTTCTCTCGTGGTTGTTCTTCTTCATCATCTTCTTATTCTCTGTCTTCTTATTCTTGGAGAAGAGAGAGAGCGAGTGCCCTCAGACAGCGGTGATTATCTTTCCGAGATCTTTTCTCCAGCTTCCTCTACCTCCCGCCATCCTTTCGTTACTCTCCCTCTTTTTTTTACTCATGGTTGTTCGCCCCATCTCTGGTTCCTTGCCTCCCACCCTTACTCGACCCCCAGATTCCGTTTATAAAGGACCTCAAAGCCCTTTTGAACTTAAAAAGCAGCAGTAATTGCTCTTACATCTTGAAACAGGATTCATTATCCTTATGTGTTCACTGTGAGGTTTTTATCAAGTCTTTCTTTCTCTCTGTGTATCTCTCTCAAGATATCCTGCCTGCCTGGTTCATGTCCAAAAGACGAGAAGATCTTGGTTTTCTTTTCGTAAAAGGAATAAGAAAATGAGTGGATAAGGGTAGGCAACAGGAGGGATATGCAGATAATTCACTGAGACTACGCGTGTCCCAATGATAAGAGATCCGGTATGTTTTTTTAGTTGTGAAACAGGAGAATGTGTGATTGGAGTATGAGTATATATTTACAACAGTATTTATTCAGGAATGCGTGTATCAGTTTTATGTATTACGATGATAATGCTGGGTTTTCTGTCCGGAGTCACGTCTATGGATCGAAGGTCCCTGAGTCAGGTGAACCAATGATGGTTTGCTATTTTGCTATTACCTTCAATCGAATGAAGGTGAAATCCTCAGGCAGGATGTACAATTTCAAGTGCTTTCTGGACCAATTGTGTCGCTACATGATATCGAACCCAGGATCTCGTGATTACAAGGCAGAGAACATTACCATTCAGACATCGGGTACACAGCTATGTGAAGGATACTGAAAATAATTTATTGTTTTTTATTATTATTTGTAAAATATTTGCATGTCTGAATAGTGTTCATTGATCTATATTTAATATTATAGTTTTATTGACATAGTGTTGTATATTTGCTGTATAACTGTTCTCAGCACGTTAATAATAAACTATTATTATTATTATTATTGGATATTTAATTTCCTTGTAAATTATTAGAAATTTTACTGAGTTACTAACAAGGAAATTGTCTCCGGTAAGACACGAAAATCAGCAGGAAACTTTCACAGTGCATTGATGATGTGTTCAAATGAACACTCCTGTAGTACTACGTTTCGGAGTTTTGCAGAACACGAGTTACAGGATTTCAAAGTTTTCGAAATTTTGCTCTGAACGCCTGAAGGCACCCAACCCCTGTGATAAATACGATAATGCCTCGGATTTCAGATCATCATTACGTATTGGGAAAGGCAAGCACGTGGGGGGTTCTAACCCCGCTGCCAAACATCGTGCCTAAGTGGAAGTTAGCGGGCAGGGCTTTAATTATGATACCAACTCAGCATTCGACTCGTGAAATTTATAGGAACTCTGGAAATTTTTAGGCTCTATGTTTGGTAGCGGATTCGAATGAAGGTGCTTGC
Source organism: Lepisma saccharinum (assembly GCA_022664845.1). Classification (NCBI taxonomy): domain Eukaryota; kingdom Metazoa; phylum Arthropoda; class Insecta; order Zygentoma; family Lepismatidae; genus Lepisma; species Lepisma saccharinum. Next base: position 5,500 of record JAGDQP010066671.1, on the reverse strand, counting down.
CCTTCTCAAGGCGCAATTCTGATCTGAAATCCGCGGCATTAACGTAGCCATCACAGGGGTTGGGTGCTATTGGATCACAAAACATGAGATAGCACGTGCTGTTACCGCCCATACAATTCATATTATCTTATCTTATGAGATAGCACGTTTAAATTTATCACAGTGATATTTCCTGGAGTTCTTTTATACTAATGCTGGCAGGTGGAGCGCTCATAACGTTAAATAATGTAAAATATTTCCTTACCTACTAAGTTTCAGTTTATAATATTTGAGAGTTGCAAACGCAATTTCTCGCAAAGTTTTAAAAATTAGTAAATTATCACATGCTTTTGTAAATAGAACCTAAAGAGCATTGACATGATGTGTCAATTGACCCATGTTGTCATTTAAAAAAACATAACTTTTTCCCACTAGACCACCATAAAATGGGACAGCATGCAATGATTGGCCACGATGGCACATCGCCCTTATATTAAAAAGGGCGTGTGTCGAAATTCCTCCTGGAAATCAATTGGTTACAAAATTAACGGGATGGAAAGTTTCCTTTGGGTCACCCTGTATTTATATAATATTCGCTTTTGGCAGGGATCAGAGCAATTAATTATCAGGTCAGTTACATTTATAACTTTAATCTAACATTTAAATTATCTTCAGCGCAAAACTTTTATATCAAAGTGAATGAGAAATACATAAATTCAACACATATGTATGAAGTGTTGCCTGCCCTTCAGGCGTTCAGAACAAAATTTCGAATGCTTTGAAATCCTGTAACTCGTGTTCTGCTAAATTGCGAAACGTAGTACTACAGGAGTGTTCATTTGAATACATCATCAACGCACTGTGAAAGTTTCATGCTGATTTTCGTGTCCCACCGGAGACAGTTTCCTTTTAAGTATAAACAGGATGTTCCCTGAAATCTAAGAATAGCTTGCATGCTGTTTGCTATTTTCCTTAATATTGTATGGAACTACTACATTTCTGGAATCTTTCACCAATCTCGGTTAAGAATTTTATGAATCACTAAAGAACTTTGTCACCAAATTCATTAACTAACGATTTGTTGAATTTTTAACGAAGATTGGTGAAAGCTACCTTTAAAAGCTTACCACAAAAAGGAAAGATATACAGAAAAACACAACTTTTAGGGGGAAGCAAAATATGTTGTTTTTTTTTTTTTTTTTTTTGTGATACGGTAAAACGTCTTTTCCATTTCCAGTCCACTGTAATCTTAATTTTCATTAAAATATGCCTAAACACTTAATCCAACCTTTCATTGAAGGTTCTAGGAATGTCGGATTTGTAGAGAGGCCAGAAAGTGACTTCCTCAAACTCCTTTCTTCTAAACACTTCATGTATTTCGTATGTCCAGTCAATGTTAGAATACCCTGCAATGGTATGATATCCCGATACATAGACGGAAACTCATGTCAAATTGAAAAAAAAAAACAATTCACACTTGTTATAAAGAAAGAGGACGAGCGAATTGTAGTTGAGCCAGGGAGTAGACCTGAAACCGGGTCCATATCGCTGACCTGGTAACTTGACCTGATCCGAACATAGGTGACCCGGTTTAAAACGTGACCCGAATGATCCAGTCTAGGACCTATAATGAACTGCGAATTTTCGTAGTCGTATTTATCGTATTGTGGGCATAACATCTCCGGTCACCCCTGAAAGAAACACTGTTCAAACGCAAGGAAATCATTGAGAACGCTGCTTTTACCCTTTGGGTTATCGTGTCGAAATCCGGTTACCGGGTCAGACCGGATCTCAAGCATAGACCCAGTCCAAAAGTTGAACCGATTGACCCGGTGACCTGTTTCAGCTCTGTCAGGGAGTAATTCCGGCACTTTTCTAGACGCTAGAAAGTGCTTGTCTCTTTGTATTCTCTGTTATTTTTTACGTAGAAAGTATCTATTTAATAGGCCAATTTCTGTTCTTTTACAGACTAAATCTGGGATGTCTGACAGTCTTACAATACTGGGGTGCTTATTGACCGTGCCATTATCTTGTTAAAAGCCACAAACAATTAAAGAGTATCGGTCTATTTTTAGTGATAATAATGAAATTTGTTTCCTGGTTAGGGATTTGCTGTCAAGTACTGATAGATTGTTCCCTTACGAATTGAATTTTATTCATGGCCTTTAGGCATCTAAGGCTCAGACCGGGATAGAGGATGGGAATAGGATTTGGGAAGGTGTTGGTCATAGCCTATGTTGAAGGTGCCATTCCGGCATTTGCCTGGTGTAACTAAGGAAAAACCCTGGAAAGCTCTCAGTCAGGATGGTCGGCCGCTGGAATCGAACCCACGACCTCCCGAATGCTAAACCAACAATCTACCACTGAGCTACGGTGTGTTCCCTTACGAGAAGTGGGATAAATACTATCATTGCCATATTGCAAAAGTACTTATTTTATTTAGAAGCAATTCAAGTAAGTTTTCCGACCTTTCAAATGTATTAAACAAATGTTAATAGAAACTTCAAAACTATGGGACAGAATAATTCCCAAAGAAGAACTTGTCCATCTGAAGAGAAAGAGATTTGAGAGATAATAGAGAGTGCAGATAAGGCCAGTTCAGAAAAGGTGCTTGACAAACTCACAAAGAGACACTTCCAGTGGTGGTGGTAAAAAAAAAAAAAGAAGTAGAAGAAGTCGGTGGATTCTCAGACAAACTGCTCAATTTCCAAACTTCCATATTAAACATCGATATCGGAGGCAAATTGAAAAACAACTTTGGTATAGAATATCAAAATATTGAACATTACATGTAATTCGTATCGAATAATCTTTATAAATCGAACACGCTCCTATTGAAAAATCGTCACAGGAATATCATTTATATAAAAATCATTGCAAATCTAAAATTAATCATATCGAAGCATCGTTTTTAATTTCGGAATTTGTTATTTTTTTGTTTAATTTGTTTTCTTGACAAGGATATTTCGATTTTGATCGAACTAACGAGAAATGCCACCGCCTCACCCTCAGAAGGTTTACTTCGACACCGATTGAGGAGTGTGACACTTAAGGGAAAGTGTCGATTTGTTGGTGAAATCATTCCAGAAATTTCTGCATCGTCAATTGTATTCGAAACCTAGCATTATTCATTGGGAACTTTTCTAGTAAGACAACTGTTGTGCTATTTAAGGAAGTGATATAACGGTTAAGGAAGAAGACGATTCGTAGTTGTTTTGATTTATGAAGAATCGATGTTATGGATGTTCATTATTTGTAGCATTTAGATATAATGATGAATTTGTGGGTTGACATTTCAGAAATAATTATTCCAGATGAAAACTACCAATGCAGAAGATCTCTGTAAATTAATTGTCGTCATCATCTGAAATGAATATCAGACATGGCCAGTAAAATTGATATCTCGACAAATACTCGATACTTTGTGGAAAAGCATCTCTATTGATACACTCGATATTTTTAGACATTATCGAGTATCTGCATAAGCAGATACTTTGTACGATAATTCTTGACTAAGTATCTTTGATGGAAGAATCTTTGAATGATCTTTGAAAGAGTTGAATCTTTGAAGGGAGAATTCTTGATAAAGAACGCGTCCAGATCTAAATGTGTTGGTAACATCGAAAAAAATCGATTCTGTATTTTTCTGTTTTGTTTTGTGTTTGTCCTTTAGAGTCAAATATCAGTTAAAGTATTGAGTACTTTTTATGAGTATCTGCATGTTTGTAGTTTTTATAAAATATCTTTTATTTCTATCTAGATACTTTTTCTTTTCTAGTATTTGTATATTGTATAATAATGCTTTTAGACGGTGTTTTTTTCCATGTCTGCACTGTTAATTTTTTGGGGGGAATGTGGCTTGATATGTCCAGACATGTGTCATATGAATGTTAGTATTTACATTTATTTTCAGTCATCCTGAAAAAAACACCGAGAATTTTCGTTTACTTTATTGGAAGGTTTCAATTTTCATGTTCACACATGCGCAGAAAGAGAAAACTGTTTCTTATCGTAGCCTTACATCATGCAATTCTGATCACGTGTTTGCTGCTGCCAGTTTGATTCACGCACTTCAACAGAAGTAGCAAATAATCTCAGTGAATGGAGATCGCGATTCCTAATTGACAAATAGAAAAAAAAAGTGATTAAAGCATGGCGTAAGTCATGGGAGTAACTTTATGTTTTCAAAGTCCAAGCAACGTATTTCTGTCTCTCTGCGCTGATTTGATGTAGTATTTTTTTCTTCAGTGGCAGTTTAGTCAAGTCAGTAAGGTGCTGGACTTCTAAGTAAACAATCCGTGCTCAAATCTTCCTTAAGGTTTCTATTTTTTATCTTGTTCCCAGTATTTCTAACTACTAAATGGTGACTGGTTTTTATTAGCTAAGTTACTAAAAACATCTAGCCAGGCAGTTATGGTTACCTAGCTTCCTCCAGAAACGTTTGGGAAAATGCAGTTAACATACGTGTGTGTGGTTGCGTGAGAAACTGTGAGTCAATAATGAGAAATATATGAGATTACGAAACTAATATCCGTTTCAGTAAGCTGATACAATACTGTTTCAGATATAAAATCTGTACTCGTAAATTACGTTAAATGGAAATGTATCTGATAGACGAGATTTTTGTATAGAGCTTTTGTCCATGGAAGATCATTGGTTGCTGATGGGTATTAATGGTTTTTAGCATATTTATGGAAACCATATGGATATAATCCACCTAAACCTAATCAAAATCTATGTTATATTTACGGAACAGGTTCGTTTTGAATATATTAATATTCCAACAAGAATATCCTACTCACCAAACTTCAATAAAGAATTAAGGTTAATATAAAGTAATGATCTCCAACAAAAGATGGCAACACTAGATGTCTAATGTATTTTTATCGTTGCACGAAATTTCAGTGCAGTTTCTACAAATTCAAGCCTCTAACTTTCGAGGAAGAAAGTTAATAAATAGCCAATGCAAGATTTCGATCAATGCCGATTTTTTTTTTTTTTTTTTTGTTTGTTTATTGTTAAAAGAATTTCATTGTTGTAGGTTTTGATATTCTCAACAACAATCAATGAAGGAAAACGAAAATTAAAAAATCGGCATTGATCGAAATCTTGAATTGGTTATGAACTTTGGTAGCAGCATTGAAATTTCGTGCAACGATAAAAATACATTACACATATACGGAGATAGTGCTTCCATCTTTTGTTGATCATTGCTTGACATTAACCTTAAGAAGAAAAAATTATGATATATGTTAAGTATGCATCGCATTCCAGCAGGTATTCTACAACACTAAGAAAAAGTCACGTAGTTGGCAACACTAAAGTAAATATTTCAGAGAAATCTCATGGACTGGCTGGACTCTTCTTTTGAAACTTGCTGTCTCCTTATGACCAACAGAGTATGATGAACGAAAGACGCGGCCGGTAAAAAAGGAGTACGGAGTGAACTACGTTAGATCAGTTGAAGAACATGACAGACTTGAGGGACAGGCAACTGTGAAAAATAATAAATAGAAAACAT
>JAGDQP010066669.1:0-11250 GCA_022664845.1 Lepisma saccharinum | reverse complement strand
TTTCACTATATTCTTGTTGGATTTTCACTATATTCTTCTTGAGTTTTCACTATATTCTTCTTGGATTTTCACTATATTCTTCTTCTTTCACTATATTCTTCTTGGAATTTCATCACATTCTTCTGCATTTTCACTACTTTCTTCACCTTCACTTCTGATATTCTTACCAAAGTATAGATTGTAGCAAAAAACTTCTGTGTATGGTATTTTTTTACTATACGTACTTGCCATTGTGTCTGTCTTAGATTTAAACTATGCACTTACTACTGCTTTCTGATTTTACTAAAAAATATTATTTATTCCAGAATAAAAACAGAAAGTGTGATTTTCATTTCATTCTTTGTTTTCAGTTTGTTGCTGTTGTTGTTGCAGTTCTTGCCCTGGCTTCCTACGCTCAAGCTATTGGGCTCATCGGTAAGTTTATGTTTATATATTTTCTTATCGAGAGATGTCGCCAGTACAACAAAACTATAGTTACTATACATAGATTTCTTACCTTATTAGAATTTTTTATTCATAAACAAATATCTAATATAATATTCAAATTAAAGTAATAAACCAATTCTTATACACAAAACTAACAAAGATGTTTGACAATTGTAACTTAATAATAAGCAATCTCTCGTAGTAAAAGATTTGACATTTGGGTGCATTAGATTAAAAACTAACTGAAGTACTCAAAATGGTGGTTCAGTAAATAACATCGAAAGTGAAAACGTAGATAGTGACCTACCTCGTATCTACAATCTTTGTTACCTAAAGTTGTTCTTATCTAATTATTGAAAGGAAAAAAAAAAATTGGCGGACTTTCCAGTTGAAACCTCATAACAAATAAACCAAGCGGTAAATTGACCGTTTACTTGTTACGAGGTTTCAACTGGAAAGTCTGCCATTTTTCTTTTCAATAATAGATAAGAACAACATAAGATGGCAGAAATTGTAGGTACGAGATATCAATGTTTCACCCTCAACATTCGGTTATGTAAACAAACATTATTTAAAATGGTGTATGCTGATTAGGATTGCAACTTATTTCTTTACAATAATATCCAGTTATTGAGTTTTTTTTTATATTCGCTAATAAAAATGCCAAATCCCATGGACAGCGAGTAAAATTTATCGGATATCCGATTACTTTTTTTTAACAGTTTGAAAGACATTTTGATGAGATGAGAATGAAGCTTTTACATGTTCAGTTTGTCCTTTTTTTTTTAAATACCACTCCTCCCAAGGTTTCTCAACTAATGATTACCAATTTACGCACAGTGCTAGTGGTCCTTCTTCTTCATCTTCTTCCTCTCCGTCTTCTCCCACCTACGTGGGGTCGACTTTTCTGATGAGTCTTCTCCACAAAGCCCTGTCCTGAACTTCTTCCGCTGACAGACCTTTCTCCCCGAGATCATTCTTAACCCTATCCATCCATTTCCTCCTTGGACTACTCTACCTACAGTGACCATATTTTATCTGTCAAAATTCGTGACCCCCCTCCACACACACATTTGCGGGTGGTTTGAAAGTCGACCCAAAATGAAAATTCTTATTTAAGCCATGAATGTTGCTTAAACATTCCGTTTTATTAAAATTTGCCTCGACTTTTAAAATAAAATTATAAATAGTACCAAATTAGAACTTTAAACTTAGTAGGAACTTGATAACTAAAAATAATATTTAATGAGTTTTAGAAGTCAAGTTTTATGCCTGAATAATTGACATGACACATTTTTAATATTATTTCTCTTAGAGGTTTCAAATTATAAGAAATCAACCTTTTTTACAAATATATTTGTTAAACTCTAAAACACTTTCATTGTCTATTATTTTTACTGTTTGTTTTGGTCAATATTGAGCTTTTAAAAAAATAAAACAAAACATCTAGAGTATGTGGACGGTTATCTCTTGCTGATTTATGTCCTTCAGAATCGGTAATCATCTCAGTTCATTATTTAATTTAAGTTTAGCCCACTTTACGAAGACTTTGTAAGTGAGTTAAGAATAAAGTGCACAGTTTGTTCAACATACCGTCGAGTGATGCATGGTAACATATGTTTAAACAGTGTCCAATTCTATTCTAACCTTTTCACTTAGTTTGTTTAAGATTAACCCATGAAATCCGGGACTTTGAATATATTTTTTTTGATACACCGGAAAAAAGCCCTAAAATTCGGGACATATGGTCACCGTTATTCTACTCCTCTTGCATTGCTATCACTCTTCTGACTACATAGTCATTTGTTCTCCTCATTACACGTCCATGGCACTGCAGTCTTCTTTCTTGTATCTTCTTAGATATCTCTACAACCTTGATTGTTCCTTTCACGTTTCTCACTCTGTCTCGTCATGTTATCCCAGCGTAGCATTCTCATTTCGGTGACATCTAATCTCTTTTCTTGTGCTTTCTTTATTGGCCATGTTTCTGCTCCGTACATCATTTGTAGTGGTCGTACCGAAAGAGGTTTATAAGGTTTGAGAAAGCATGTATAGTTTCCATGGTAACCACATTTAAATAAAACAATGGCCGCATTCAACAGACTAAGGTAGCACTAAGCGCTGAGAGAGCACTTGAATCTTATTGGTTTGCCTATAGGTAGGAACCAATACAATTAAAATGCTCTCTCAGCGCTTAGTCCGTTGAATGCGCTCATTGTTACGTTTTACGTAAGAACAAGTGTAGCTATTCCCTTCAAAATAAATATTCTGATAGAGTGAACAATTCTTTATATTTTCGCTGCATCAGAACTTTCAATTTATTTCCATAGTAACGACACTCAACTTTCATTCGCGCCTCATGTGCGAACGGTTACATCAATTTCCTTCAAACTTGGTATAGCTCAACAATAAGACTTAAAGCACATTACAATGTTAGACTATTTACCATGCCCAGCGAGACTCAGTTATTGAACACAAATTCGAGTATGACTCAGAAACCATTGTGCCCAATAGAACCAAACTTGATGAAATAGTGCAGGATGACCTTTAGAGCTTCAGTCACATTTACCGTTTCCGTGGAAACGAGACTGAACTAAGTTCCTAGAACATTGTATAGAACGCTAATTACTCGCTCATCTCAATTCTGTAGTCACCACAAAAGATGAGTGCGTACTAAGATTAGTTGAAATTTTATACAATGTTTCTTCCAGGCATACTTTAGGTGGGAGTGAAGTCCCTACCGGAGAGCAGTCGATCAAAAATAATTATTTAACGTTTCTAAAAAATAAAGAAAATTAATTCTCAAGCTATCTTGATTGTACATAAGATCTGTTTGATCCAAAGAAATTTTTAATAAAATAATTTTAGTTGCAGGCTTGACAAGACATAGGTATACTACTGAGCTTTTGTCATGTCAATGCGTATCTCTGTGTGTGTGTTTGTGTAATCATATTTAGCCATTTTCCACTGCTGAATGTAGGTCTTCACCATTTTCTGTTACTTAGGATGGTCGTTCCCTGATTGGGACCCAGGACCTCTCGAATGCAAAGCCAGTGCTCTAAGAACTGCCCTCGTTCATGATTGTCATCCGGCTCCTGAAAAACGCTTCATTTCGTCTATCCAGCTTGAGTTTTGTGGTCTCAGTCCTTTGTTTTTATTTGGGGGGAATCCAGTGTAGAACATTTTTCATCCATCTTCCATCTATTCGTCTAGCCATTTTGACCGTCCCATTTCAACCTCATCTTCTTCCAGTCTTCATCACACCTTCTACCTTCACTCAAGATCGAATCTTTTCATTGGTCTTTCTGTCCCCTCCTAGTTATTCCTAATATGCATCTTCTCATTAGTCTTTCGATTGAGCTGAATTTATTTGTGGTCTTTAGATAACTTTGGCACAGGTCGATATTGTTCTTTGTGCAAGCCTCAGTGTTCGAGTCGTTTGAACATACAATGTCCATGTTTCTTCAGTTACTTAAACTATGATAATCTTTTGTGATCTTGTTAATATTTTATTTATTTATTTATTTTTGTAGGTGGAATCACCGGTAAGAGCTTTGTCCAACGCAGCAACGTCCACTTCCCAGTATATCCTTGGATTGGTGGTTACGGCCTGGGAGGTTATGGATATGGCGGTTATGGATTGGGTGGATTTGGCGGTTTCTACGGTTAGAAAAAGAAGAACCTCACCCAAGTGTGCCCAAACTTCTTGATCCAAATTGTTATTCCTTTTTTTTTTTTTTTTGAAAAAAATTTACCTTATTTATAAAATTGGCATTCAAATGAAAAATTATCAATTTTGTAATGAACAATAAAGAATTTGAAATTATTCTGTATTTTTACTTTTTTTTTTTTACTCATCAGTTAATATTTCACCCTTTGGACATATACTGTGAAAAATTATAAATACACTGAGATCGATTTTACAATTTTTGTACATATCGATATCATAATTCCCTGAGTATTATGCTTAAAAAATGTATGTACGTGTACAAGATGATTGATGAGTAATTTATCATGATTTTATGTGCTTCTTCTGCAACACAGACTAACACTTCAATGAATCGTAGGGGCGTAACTACAATTCCGTGATATCACCGCGTTGCGAGGGGACATGGGTGTCCAGAGGGCCCTACAGAGGACATTTAAATAGGTGAAAATGAAGTTAAAACCTTAGAAGAGAAGTTTAATTTTAAATCTTTCTCAACGTTAGTAGAAGTGAAGGAATTTTTATGCATGGACAGGAATTTTCACGCTATCTGGAGTGAATGTTCGTTGTAGAAGAACAGAAATCTTGCTGCAAGAATAAGGTGAAATTACATGCGGGAAATGCTGCTAGAAGGGGCCCTAAATGTTCCTTGTCGGGGGTGCCTCAAAATTCTAGTTACGCTTCTGATGAAAGGGAGAAAATCATTTTAAGTTAGTTGAACACTTTCAATCTGGTGATATCAATCTTTAATGCACACTATTTTTATTGTGTACTTTTGTGTTTTGACGGAAAAACAAGCGACCCCCTGCTGTTCTTTTTTTTTTCCAAGCTTTGAGTACGAGTTTTCCATCAAGTGTGTGATTTCTTCTTTCTTGAATTTCATATTATTTATGGCCTTTAGCCATCTTTTGAGCTAAGGCCATGATAGAGTATGAGGAAGGATATGAGAAGGAAATCAACAAGAAAAAAAAACTTTCAACGTACCAGTCCAGTATTTGCCTGGCGCGACTGAAGAAAAGCCTTGAAACACCTCGGAAGAGATATAGGATCGTTCCCTGGACCCTCCGATTTCTACAACTGTTGCCAAAAAATATATTACAATAGGACTAAAAAAATTTATTTTCTCTCAAGAAAAGTTAGTGTAAACGAATTTAATTGCTAGCACTGAAAAAAAAAAGTATAACAACCCCGAGCAGAAATAGAACTGAAGTCCCACTATTTTGGAGTCTGATACGCTGCCTATATCTCTACGGCTCGGCGTCACAAACTTGCTCACTGAACTGTTTCCTTGTAATTAGATAAAAGCCAGCCTTGTACCTTTAATAGTCAAAATGGATTCCTGGTTAATTACAGAATTTAGAACATCAGTTAATAATTCTCGATTATTTTGTTCTGGTTAAAAATTTGCTTATTTCTAAGTATTTCATGTGCTTGGCCCAAGCGAAGGAGCAACATACAAATAAATGAGTTTGCAACAATTTTTTTTGCTTAGTGGAACAGTAAACAAAACCGATTCTGAGTTTTGGAATGTAATTGCTATCCTGCTTATTGACGTAGCATACGAAGAAACGGTTTAATGCGATAGTCATTATTGTTAATAAACAATGAACCTTACAGTATAGTAATATTGTACTTCTTTGCAATTATGATGTTGGAAATTTTAAGTTCTAAAAGTTGTCTTGTATGAGCAGAACTCTACTTAACTTCACCTAACAAATCCTCTGAGCTGGTAGGTAAGGCATAAAGCGGCCAACTAGCCAATCCGCGTTCAAGCCTACCTCGGTACCACCGTATATTTTTCTCAATGGTGTCAAACAAATTTGTATAGAAAACAAACGTTTGTCTAAACCCAATAAATTTTTGTTTTGTCGATATTTGAACAAAATTATCAACCAGAAAAAAGAGATTTTTCTTTGTGTAAACTAATAAGCTAAGGTTCTACCGACTGAGCTACGGCCGCTCGTCACTTTCTTATTTTTTAACAAAATAAGAAAGTTGGGTTGGGTTGCCTGTGACATATTAAAAGGAAAAGGTAAGATATGCAACTTTTGTTCTAAATAATGTCCGCATTTCTACATGAAATAACTCTACACAAAATCTACAGTATTGATTAATTAACGAACAAGAGATATTATCATTCGACGTTAATTTCCGTTACAGAAAGAAAAAGAATGACTTTCCATTTTTTCTTCTTTGATAATTGTACAACCTTCACTTCCCTCCATTGCGTTATTATGTGTGATAATAGACAATATTGATCCGTGTTCCCTCTCCCCCGAGCTCACCATATTATATCGCACGTGTGTGTGTTTGTTTGCGTAGGACGAAAATTACAATCGAAATTTTGTGGTTTGTGATACGTGAGAATGGTTTTGCTACAAATGGCAAAATAACGGGTACGGTCGTTTGCATTAATATTACCCAGCTGAGCGCACATGCTACCATAATTATAGGTAAACGTGGAATAATATTTTCTTTCCATGATAATCAAAATATGAGGCAGAAACTCTAAAGGTTGAGAGAAAAATAATTATATTCTAGCTTCCGTCTTTTTTTTTACTTTCTCATACATTGTTTCAGCAGAAAATTTACTGGTACAGTACAGTACAAATGAGGTCAATAAATAAACTGACAGTTTCATTTGATCTCACTTGCGATTCTTCGTGTGGGAGATTAAAAAGATTATAACAGGAAAGTTGGAAACCTTGACAGATTGTTTGCACAAACACAACTTATTTCTTCTTGCTAAATATAGTTTTGTGACGAATATTCTATTCTTCGCTCTGGAAGAAAATTACATAGCACCAACAGGTAGAAAATATTTTTCCAACAATTTATGACCTTTTAACAATTCATCATCATTAGTTGAATTTTAATTTAATTTTTAAAGCCTTTTAGGCAACTTTGGCTCAGGTCGTATAGATGATGACAGATGAATTAGTTGAGTAAAGAAAGTGAAAGGAAACCCACACACACGGTGTTTGTCCATCACAAAGCCCACATTGCATGAGCAGAGATCAAACCGAGTAACTCCAAACACTAGAGGTGAGCGCTCCACCATTGAGCCACCGCGGTCTTCATCATCATTAGAGTTCAAGGCAGGCAGTTCTTCAAGGGAAGCTAAGCCCTCTCCATTCATTTCGATCTTGTGGTTTCATTTTTATCTCATCATACTATTTATTTTCGTTAATACTGTCAATGAGTTGGGTTTGTCTTCTTCTTCTTTCTCACATTCCCTCAATTATATCTTCAAGACAATCTCTGCGTAGACAATATCCTAACCAATTTTTCTCTCTACTGTATTGTCTCCAGCATTGTTCGTCTCTCACTTCTTCATTTCGCATCTTCTGTCTCCAGTTCATTTATTTTATTCTTCTCCATATCTACATTTCAAAGGCATCCAATTTCCTTTCTTCTTTCGTAGAGTCCATGTTTCTGCTCCATACGAAACATTTAATCGATCTCTTTCTCAACTCTTTGTTCATGGAATCTGCAGAAGAGATTTTTTTTTATTGAAGTCCTGTTTCGCCATTTCTTCTCTAAGAATCACTATTTTAAAAAAAAAATGTAATTAAGAATGAAACCTTGGGGTACTTACAGAATTAGTTGTTGATTTTAATATATCGTAACGGTAATCATGGTATTTGCCTCCACGCTTTTATTTTCCCTTATATAAGTCTTAAAACGTTATTGATAGATGAAAATTCGTCTTCTAGTATTTAGTGCGTTTTAGATTAAAAAAAGGTTATTTTTTATGTTTCTTACATGTTTTATTTAACTCTTTCTTAGTATTAATATCTTGTAATTGATTTTTTTCTGATAAGCTTCCTAAAGTCTAGAAACTTTATGTGTCTGTTTCAAGTTCTCTTTGAATCGTTCCCTTCAATAATATGCAACCGTGGAAAACGGTGATGTTTGCTGTGTAGCATAACTTTAAGGCGTTTCTGTGTGAAAACAAGAAATGTTCTAAACGGGTCTGTGGCCATTTTGGATTTCAAGATTCCATTCTTTTAGTATCATGTTTCTGTACACTGTTAAGTGATACTGGAGAATGCTAAGCAAATGAGAAGGACCTACCAGTTCTGGAATCAAAGTCAAAGTTTTCCTACTTTCCCTTTCAGCCCACTGAGATCTAGGAGCACACTGACGAACAGATTCCCCCTATTCATACGCGCAACTAAGAAAGAAAATAAAGATCCCGTGGCACCTCAATGAGAGGAGCTGAGCTGGTTATTCTGAATGTGGTAGGTCCTTTTCATTTAGTTTGCGTTCTTCATTTATAGAATTGACGTTAGAATGTTCTTTCAATACCTTGTCACCACGTGCAACCTCTCATTTGTACTTGTTTGGCCATACTTTAGTGATTCGCCTGACTGAGGCAGTTCAGTGACCCGAAGGTTCATGATGAAATGAATTGTGTCACATCGATTAGGGAATGGACCGTTAGTCGATTACTGTAGGTTAGTATTGAATGAAAATGACCTCCAGCGGACGGAACCTGCAGTTTTAAATTTGATTCGGAATTAGTATATTCAATATACGCTCACTGTGTGAACATTGGACCATTATAGAATGATCATAATGTCGTTAAAATCTGCCTCTAACGTCCTTTGGAATTCAAAATAATACAATTAATACTTATGATTGTTAATATGCTTATTTTAAACTTTTTAACGTATGTATACGTCTGCCTGTTATACTAAGATTTACCAATCTTTCCTCTCAATTTCATAACTTATGTACTCGGGAAGGAATTCCGCCAGGATTTTCATTTTAGGGGGTGTAAAGTCAAAATTGGGAGTGTGTATTTGGAGTTTTGCACAGTTTCTATCGATTTTTACAGCAAAATATTTTTAAATTGGTGGTGGTGGGGGCATGTCAAGAATTTGGAAGGGTCTTGTTCGGCTAGAACGTGAACTTTCCTCGCAGCTAACTTGCTTTTCTCTGTGTACGGACAAGTTGCAGGAATGAAACACAGATTCTGAAATGAATGCTGATTCCACTCAAACCTCATTTATTTGGACTTGATGGGACCGGACGCGTTCCGGATGAAATGCATTCACAATTTTTCATATTATAGGCGCGTGCAAATACACAAATACAGTGACGAAAAGAAAACATTTATTTTAATAAATTAAGGGCAAATACAGCATAACATTGCACATTTTGACTGCGTAGAATTAGACTCACTTAGTTGTATTCGATGTAGTACAGGGTATTTTGAATGTGACGAAAATTGCATTATTATTTTTTTTGGTCGTTCCGGATAAACCAGAATTGCGGATAAATAGCTCCTGGATAAACAAGGCTTTACTGTAATAACCTTCGGCCTAAACTTGTGTCATTTGCATATCATCGCTTCCAAGTTATAAGGGCGTAAGTTACATGGAAATATCAGTACACTTCTGCCTTGAACGCTACAGTAGAAGATCCGTTGTCCAGACTCTGCCCCCTTATCTATTCCTCAGCTTCATTTCATTGATTGTGACGTCATACATTGAATTTATATTCCAAATACCATCGTCAAGAAACTGTCACAAGTACTCTCTGTTTGCAATCCTTTGCGCAGTGGTTTCTCATGGTTTCGTGGAGGAGAGGGTGTAAAGTCAAAATTGGAGGAGTAAAAGTAGAGTTTTACTGGATTCCTGCCCATTTTTTTTTTAACCGTAAGAAATTTTAAAGTTGGGTGTAATGTTTGGGAATTTGAGGAAGAGGTGACACGCTTTATTAGGGGGTCTGCCAGAATCCCTTTATTTTCTGTTTACGTTTCCTAGTATTGTTAAATATGAAAATAGCTTTCATTCTTGTGAGTGTGTTAGTTTGTGGTGTCTCCTTCTTTTCAGTTTGTGGCAGTAGGGACTGGTAAAGCAATTTAGTGTTATATGGAGGAATTTCTACCTTTATCGATATTGAATATTGAAAACAGTTTCTTTTTTATGAAAATATCTTTTCGTGTTTCAGTCCTAAACACATTTTATCCTGGAATTTCTAACACGCGTCCTTTTATAAAGAAAACACGGATGAAAAAATATTTTTTTGAATTCATTTATTTACTAAGCTACTTATTTACATATTTTCTTTTTGCGTCAAAGAAGAAGATCGTTTAGGATATGTCGATGAAATTCTTTAACCGTAGAGACCTCCAAGACCGTAACCAAGTCCAAGACCGTAACCTCCTCCAAGACCGTAGCCTCCTCCAAGACCGTAGCCTCCTCCAAGACCTCCCAAACCGTAGCCTCCCAAACCAAGTACTGGATAATGGACGTTGGTACGTTGGACTTGGCTTACTCCAGTAAGGCCTCCTACAATGAAAAAAAAAAATGAATATTAGTTTATATTTGAAGAAAAGAAGACGTGTCTGGAAAGCTAATAAATAATGAAATTAAGATTTTTTTTAAAATAAAAATATTTAGATATCGCTTTTGTTGAATCTATTACACAAAATTATAATATTAGGTTCAGGATGGAAGGTCAAAGTAAAGTCGTATATTGAGATGTAAGATTGGTATTTGAAGAAGTACATTTCTTTAAAAATGTTACAGGCTTCAACAAAATATTGAAAACTTAGAAATATCATCAGAGTTCATAGCGGGGAATGAATCCTTTGCTGCGTTTCAATAAAGACAAAGGAAACTACTCTAATATATTTCATATCACAAAATGTCGTTACTTTATATCAAAATAATATATTCTGTTAGACTTTTCACGGAGACACAGTATGGTACACCGGGGGAATTCGGAACACAGGGTAAATTGGGTTATTTGTAATGGCACTAAGTCACGTCAAAAAACCGTTAAGAGTTTTTCACTCGTCTACCACGTGGTAACACAGTGCTGTTAAGAGCGTTCCATTCAGTTCAGTCTTGCTATGCTAATATTTACTGTGTATTAAACCTTAAAACATGACCCAACTTACTCTGTTTCCCCTGTGTACCCTATCCACAAAGTCCATATATTTACTTAATTTAGCAAAATTTTATTAATTTTAATTACATTTTATTGTTTTGCTCAAAAAAAGGCATTGGAATCAGCTTTGTAAGTACTGATGTTAATAGTGGTATTAGTGGTTTATTGCAGTAGTCAAAGTAGCAGTAAGAGTAAAATTGTGGTCGTTGGTA
>JAGDQP010066668.1:0-11251 GCA_022664845.1 Lepisma saccharinum | reverse complement strand
GCTCGCTTGCTTGTGACCACTAGACACTTCCACTCTGTAACACAGAGCTCAAACCAGACGTCCTTCCCATGACGCATCGTGACTGGTTCTCGCTACGAAGGCAGTTGGTGCTTATGGCTTTCCGAGTGGTGTTTATAGCTAGGATTTTCCTGCGAAGGTTAATCACTAACATGTAGATTTTACTACTAGAAATATCTCGTAAAAAAGGAGATACGCGTTTGCTACAGTGTTAAGATTTATACCCAACTTGATTTATCTTTCCGCAAATGCAATCCTGGTCCACCAGTGAACAGTTTACTGTTCACAGTGTAAAAGGAATATGAAAACTCAAAATGGCGGGACGTTCAGTGACTAACATGTAACTTTACTCCTGTTATTGGATTATAGGATATCCAACCAAGGCTTAAGCTTCATCCAGAAAAGAACATTACCTCAAAATTGTCAGTTTAGCTTACACTTAGATCAGAAAATGACCGAATTTTAAGCGTAAAATAAGTTGAACGTTCAACGACAAACTGTGGCCAATTTCAACCCATTTTCAGTCAACGTTAAGCTATTACTAAGAAAATATTAAACTTAAAATTGAAGTTAAGGTTACCAATTTTTCCACTAAAGGGCTTACACTACATCCACATTTAAGAGTAAATACAACAAAACGCTATTTTTTATTTTTGTTTCTGAATAAAGCGGAGTAACTTTCATCCATCTCGTGTTTCCACTTTTTACAGTGCAAAATTTGCATTGTTTCGAACAACCTTAGATGTCTAGCATAGACTATAGAGCGGAAAAAAAATGAAGAACAGGAATAGTTAACAAGTTCAGGGAAAGCTCTCCTTTCACAATCTACTTTCTAAGACAACGGAATAAAAATTAAATATAAAGAGCGACAATTACTAAAAATAAATAAAATCATTTTCTATGAGCATATGCGGCATATGATGTCCTGTCCTGTCCTGTCGTACTGAGCTGAACCTGATAAAATCCTCGACTAAATTAATTTCAAACCCCAGAAAAGAGAATATCAGGTGCCTACTAACTTTCGTTTTACACTAATTTTCAGAAACCGAAAATTGCAAAGAGAGCATCTAGTATTTGATAATTCTGTGGACTATGCTACTGAATTATAACACTCGCTTTACAGGTGCTTAGTTAACCAACACGGAACAAAGTCCGAACCAAAAGTAAAACATGTATTAGCAGAACATAACAAGTTGATCAGACAATAATCTAACCGAATATAATATTTGAGGCAATGAAGAGTAGAATTAAAGCATCTAGGGGGGAGGGAAATAGTGGTATTTTTAAATATTACCAATAACTCTGTACAATAAGAGTATATTCTTCTATAAAACATTGTAATCGCACATATCAACACGTATTTATAATAGCTGAACAAAGATATTAGTGCTCCAAAATAAATTATATACTTAAAAATTGTGTACTACAAAGCAGATATAATAAGGCAATCATCTTTAAATATAAACTAGAAATAAGAGAGAAAGAAATCACTACTCAGAAAAAGTTTGGCTCATTACTCTTCGGTAGTACAATAGGACATAACATTAAAACACATAGGTTCTATATTGAATAAGAGACGAAAGAACCATATATATAAATGCCAAACCAAAACTTTTTTTCTATTAACATTCTAGTCGCTAGTGAAAAGACAGGCGGTCAAATGTACTAAGAAACGGAAATAATTTTCACAACAAGCACTTTAACTACAAAGAAGATAACAAACACTTGCAAAACCAATTTTCTTGGAGTTTAAAATCACTTGTGAGACACAAAGCTTTTTTGAAGTCGAAAATGTACACAAGTGGTCCCCGCAAAAACACATCGCATAATGTCGATTAGCGTAGTTAGAAATCTTTGAAATCTACACGGACCTGCATAAAAATTGTAGAGGAAAAATTCAACAAATTTGCCCAGAGGGTAATTCTGAATCTCTGAGGGGAACATCCCCTGGCCCTTCTCTTGAATTCATTACTGAACAAAAGAGTAGGATCCACTGATATTATGAGAAAAGCAGATTTATATAGCAATACTCTATCCAATACGATTAAAGACGCTCTGCGTAGTAAACTATCTTAAAAGATGAAAGAATATTGAAATTGATGATCATGTGTCTCCTCCCACTGAAGTTAGAAGTTATTGCCAGATTAGATTGATAAGTTGTCTATCATCCGTTAAGTAATGCAGATCTCGCACCGTGTGATTACCATATATTTGGCCCACTGAAAAACCATGCGAGAAGAGAAAAAATCGAGTCCATCGACGATGTTCAGGAATTGGTGACGAAATGCTTTAGAGGCTGTTCTAAAGAAACTTATGCATTCTTGAACTGGATGAAACAAGTATCAAAATGTAAGAATTTGAATTTTTTTTAAGGCCTTAAGGCAACTATGGCTCAGGAAGTCAAAGAGTAAGAATTAGAGGATGAATTGTAGTTTAAAAGCATTAGAATTATCACTATTTTTATAGAGTTAAGAGAACAGAAGATCTTGAATAGCCCACATGCCGAAAATCCAAACTCCGATTTGTTGGTTACAAATAGAAATATCGTAAAGACTTCTACCTACGTAAAAACATTATAAATATTGGAAAACAGTCGTTCACTAAATTCAAGCAATCGTTGTATCGTATCACCAACTTTCACAGAGTCTCCCAAAATAGCAGGAGAAAGGAATTCATTATTTTTTACTATTAATGAACAGCGCAAATTATTTCCTGTAACACACCAGACTTCTCCATCATCATACATAGAATAGAATTCACGCTGAATTTCTGTGCAAAGATATGAATGACAATCGAGAAGATATATTTGTTTTCTTTAGTGGATTTTAGGGAAATACAACATACCGATTTGTCCCCTAGCCCTAAGGGATGCTGTGACCCGGATTTAACTGACAACTACTTCATAAATATCGTTACTTTTATTATTGATTACTGGAATTTTTAATTTTATGTATGAAATATGTTAGTTAGTCAGGGTTAAAATTACGTGTAATAAAATATTGAATATATTCGTTAAATTTCAAAACGGGTCATTCCATGCTAAAACAGCTAATAAAAATAGTTTTAGATCTTAGGTTTTACTAAATGTGTGATATTTGGTAATTCTGTTCTATGCACCAATGTTATGATCAAAAATACAAAATTCCATGATTTTGTCTTGGTTTTTGTGATATAAATTGTTGAAAGAAATGACTGGTATTTGACGCGTGTTGAATCTTTAAAAGCCCGAGACTTAAAGACTATTTGTGCTAGGCAGCTCAAACTTACACCATTCGATTGAGAATTTAAGAGCTGTAAAAAGAAGTCCGGTGGGAGCATCAAAATAGCACCCCACAGGACAAGTACACTTTCTCCTAGGGGGGAACACAGTCTCACGATTTCGCAAGAGGATTTCTCAAGAGGATACTTAATAGTAACCTTCCGGCGGTGCAGAATAAAGAGTTCGTAAACGAAAGACTATCGTACGTTACGATACGTATTCGATGGAGTAACATGGTTTTAATAAATGTCTATTCTCCGTACGATAACGACAGATACATTTTGCGAGCAGCTAGAAAGATTGTTTGACCGATTACCGAAGTATAATTCGAAAATTGTGTTAGGTGATTTCAGCGCTAAGGTAGGGAAGGAGGAATATATATATCTATTATAGACAAAAGCAACCTTCACGAAATCAGCAACAATGGAGAAAGACTGCGTCGTCGCTACGTCGAAAAATATACTAGTAAAGAGCACATACTTTCAGCACAAAGAAATACACATGGATATCTCCGGATGGCAAAACACTCAACCAGATCGATCTCATATTAGTAGACAGAAGAAGCTACACCAATATAATGGACGTCAAGTCTTACACAGGAGCCAAAGGTGACAACGATCACCAGTTAGTGATCAGAAAAGCGAGGGAAAAGTTATGCATCGCGAACAGAGAAAGCAAAGTATCAAAATAACTGAAACTCGAAGTTAAACGATTAGATAATCCAAGCGTAAAAGCAGACTACGAACTTGAAATCACAAACAAGTCGAAATCGCAGCCAAATCTAGTAGTAATAAAGATGACGTTAATAATGAAATTGACGTAAGTAAGATGTGGGAGACAATTCGTGATATAGTGAAGGGCGCAGCGAAAGGAAGTTTAGATGGGAAGAAACAGCAGAAATCAAACCTTGACTTGATGGAAAATGCCTTAAACTTCATGAAGAACGAAAACAAGCAAACCAACGAGGGATAAGTAATAAAAGCGAAGCAAATACAAACTACTACAATAAGCGAAATGCCACGCCGCACGGTGGTTCAGAAACAAAATGTGAGAATATCTGATGTAGAAGATCCAGGAGATAAAGGAAAACGACAAGACAAATAATATCCGCGTTTTATACCAAGGGGCGAACTCATTAAGAAAAGGTTACCAGCCTAGATTAGGTATGCTTAGAAATTAACGCGGAGATCTTTAAGTGAATTCGACTAAAAATTTTGATGTGTAGAAAATATATTTAAATAAACTTTTTAATGTACATAACTAAGAAAAAAGAGAGAAATTAAAGATCTATACACCAGAACAGTCGATACCCGAACCTAGTGAGATCGAGGTCAAAATGTCTGTAAAGAAATCGATTTTTTAAAATCACTAGGAATATGTTTGATCACCAGGATTATGATTTGAAAACGTCAATATTCCAGCCGAATAAATTAAAGCGGGAAGAACGGCAATAATCAAGTAACTGCATAAATTGATAAGTGCTGTTTGTAGAAAGATGAAGCTTCTGAAAGAATGGAAAACCTCAATAAAGTTCCGGTTTGTAAACAGGGCGATAAATTGGACTGTAATAAATACCGCGATATATCATTACTTCCAACGTGTTACCAAGTACTGAGTAATATTTTGCTAACTAGCTTAAGAGTAAACGTAGATGAAATAATTGGAGATCACCAAAGTGGATTTAGGAGAAATAGATGCACGCTGAACCAGAGTCTTGACTTCAGACAAATCTTAGAGAATAAATGGGAATGCAAAGGAACTGTTCACCAGTTACTCATTGATTTTATGAAAGCATATGACTCTACCACAAGGAAAAAAAAATATACAATATTCTGTTACAGCTTGGAATTCCGAGAAAACTTGTTCAGCTAATGAGGATGCGTCTCAGGGACCCCATTAGCAGAGTAGGGATAGGTTAGATAGTTTCGAGATTCAAACGGATTCAAACTAAGTGATGCCGTGTCACCATTACTGTTTAACTTTACGTTAGAATATGCGATTCAGAAAATAAAAGAGAACAAAAAGGGACTAACATTGAATGGCTTGAATCAACTGTTATTATACGCAGGGTGATATAGATTTAATAGAGAAATATACAGATGGACTACAAAGTAACACCGATGATTTAGTATAAGCTTGCTACGAGATAGGTCTACACGTAAACATAGAGAAAACCAAAAATAACATAACAAGCCGAAACGCTGAGAATGAAGAAAATATATATATAACAATTAAGAATGAGAACATAGGGAAAGTAAAGAAACTGAAATAATTGGTATCATATGTTGATACAGCAAGCTCCATCTACGCTGAGCTTAGTCTCAATGAGGTTATACTACGTTAACTTAATTTGCATGCGTTAATTTTACTTTGAGTTTAGTTAGGTTAGACTTGGATTATCTTGAATGGTTCAAGTAGGCTAGATTGATATTTATAAAGAACTGGGTTTGAATCTAATAGATTAATGAACACATTTTTAAATGCTAGGCACGAATAAATAGTTGTTATTGTTTATAATTATTACTTTGTGTACTAACATAAGCTAAGCACTATGCATGAGGTAATCAATCCGTGCACTAAGATGAAGCAATGCACATTTACTTATTTCAGCACATTTACTTACTTACGTGATCTAAATTATGATACCTGCGCATTAGCTTTGATGTAATGTGTACGTCAATGTTAGGTTCGGTTTTAATTAATTGCTTGTCAAGTTGCAAATATGTACGCAAATGGTGAGTAGTATTTTGTTGATGAGAGGTAGCTGTTGTTAATGCATGTGTATTGGGATATATGTCTGACAAAAATGCATTACAAACTTATGAATAAATTTATATCACAAAGTATTATATCATGAATGGAAAATATTGAAATTATACCTGATAATAAGTAGTTGGTATCTATTATTCCTGAAAATGTAATGCTGCACTTTTCAGTGAATATTTATAGCGCGAATATGTTACGACTAAGTTGTCTATTGTATAAATTAATATAAGAGGTTCAAATTGATAACTTACGATAGAAATTTTTATTTCAAATTGGAATGAAACATTAAATATATTTTCCATCTACCCGACTTTTATTTTGCTGCAAAGTTACTAATGGGGCTTGCTAGCGCAGCATTCTACACTTGGTCAAAGTTA
This sequence comes from Lepisma saccharinum, assembly GCA_022664845.1. Lineage (NCBI taxonomy): Eukaryota > Metazoa > Arthropoda > Insecta > Zygentoma > Lepismatidae > Lepisma > Lepisma saccharinum. The sequence continues at coordinate 4,831 of JAGDQP010066668.1, read as the reverse complement.
TATAAACATTAAGCTTCACCTCACCCATGTGCGTAAGTCTGGGTACCTACAAGTAGGTATTTTAATAAAGTTTATGACGTCATCTGGAAGAAGGACATTTTGAACCCTGAGATCTATGTAGTAAAAGTTCATGCTCTATATTAACGGTTTGGTTTAGTTAGTTTAGTTGATTAAGAAACTATATTTCAATGTAACAAGGAAAAACGAGGTTACCGAAGAAATAAAGAGTCGCTTAGCATCGGACAGCGCATGATTTTCGTCAGTTCAGAAACTCCTAACCTCGCAATTAGTATCATGAAAGTTGAAATTGAAAACATACAGAACGCTTATCCTGGCAGTAATACTGTATGTTCGCGAAAGTTGAAGAACGACCCTAGCAGATGAAGGTAAATTACGAGTGTTAGAAAAAAGTTCTTGAGAAAGATATACGGGCCGAATTGGACGAGAAGACTGGAGAATGGAGCAGACTGCTTAATGATGAGCTTCACGGATTTTGCGTCTCAACCGATGTTGTAAGAATAATAAAATCGTGACGACTAACGTGGGCAGTCCACGTAGCTCGGATGGGGTAGAAACCAAAATTATATTCCATTGTTATTGGTAAACCGGAGAGGTAAAGACCGTTAGCAAGAACGAGACGACGTTAGGAGGGTAATATTAGAAAACATCTTCGAGAAGTAGGTGTTTGTTGTGAAAACTGACTTGATCTTGCTCAGGATAGAATCCTGTGGCGAACCTTTCTTACTGGAACGATAAACTTGCGAATGTCGTAAGCCATAAAGTAAGTAAGTAAGTAACCTTTTATTTTTAAAAAACGAAACTACGTTTGGTTATTGGAAAACTCAAAATCGATTATTTTTTAGTTAATTTTGCTTTTGATTAGAATGTTTGCGCCATATTTCGTGATGGTATTTCAATGGGATCATATTGATTTTTCTAACAGAAGTACACAGCCATTTATATATAACGTGTATAATTAGTTTAAACGGCAGCACGGATAATGGTTTTAGCCAAGTAAATTTGATTGGTTCAAATGTGATATACAGTATTTTCATTTCGTTCTATTGTAGAAAAAACTGAGCCGAACTAAATGGTAGATTCGGATGGTCGTGAGTTCGATCCTAGCTGCCAACCATCCTGAATTAGATTGTTCCAGGTTTTGCTCAGTCGTTTAAGCTAATAATGCAAGTTATTCATAAATGGCTGTGTACTTCTGCTAGAAAAAAATGTAACATAATCATTAAATACCATCATGAAATTTGGCACATACCTTCTAATCAGAAGCACATTTAATATAAAAGATAATAAATCGATTTTGAGTTTTTCAAGCAAAACAAGTTTTGTTTCATGTTTTGAAAAATATAAAGATTGGTCTAATAAAGTCACGTAATATATCAAATTACAACTCTTGAAATTCTGAAACGAATGATACAAGTTTGAGCTTTCTAAGACAAATAGTTTTGAGTTTCTGGATTTTAAAATTTCAGTCAATTTTTTAAACAATTTATAACTCAAAAACCAAAAGTGAAATAACATGAAATTTGGAATTTATTATCTTGCCAATAGTAATACTTATGTACAAAAAAAATCGATTTCCGAGACTTCAAGTTCCAGACCATCGGTTGATTTGATATGAGATGACTCTAACGTAAGAATATATTCTGTGAAATAATTTTAGTGATATTATTTTATGACCAATCATTATATAATATGCAGTATGTAAAACTAATCTACGAATCCCTAATGTAGGATTCAACACATGGAGTGCAAACAGTCGTATTGCAAACTGATTGAATAAGGTTCAGTTCGAAAGTGTATTGACACATACTGTAGAACGTCCATTATGCGTGACCGGGTGATATAACATACTAATGCCAAAGTACACTGCATACTATTACTCAACAACATTGAAAACATAGAATGTTTTGTTTGCTTTTAATTATAGGTTTTAAAGAGAATTCATTTCGACACATCGATTAGACATATTATCCATGTACTACTACAATGAACATTTGATATATGATTACGTTTAAAATGATACATAAATACCTACTAAGCATTGTTTAACATCTAGATGTGTTGATGTAGATAGATTTTCAACACAATATGATAACTTGATGATCATATGCTTAACTTCCAGAGATATCCCAATAATATGTCGTTTCTAATAAGTTGTTTTAAAGTCCCAGAATAAGCAATAAATTATGACGTAAAATTGAAAATATCATGGTTGTCACAACTAAAAAATCTCAATGTCCAGTACAAGAAAACGAAACACTTGTTACCCACACGGCATAATGGTGTTCAAGAACTGTTACAAAAATAAATCAATGTTCATCCACAATCCAGCGCATATCATTTGCAAATATTTGTTGCAGGTTACCAATGTTAAGACTCCGAATATATTTGTTAATATGAGAACACACCATATAGAATAATTTAGCAGCTATTTATTTCCTGGAGATAAGGGCACTCAAATGTCAATACTCCGTATTTCTTGGAAGTACTTATGGATTCAAGTTTCGCCAGTTTTACAATCGACAGTTAAGCTTGTAATGTTAAGACAATCAGGGAAAGTACCTTCAAGGAGTGTCCAATTAACAAGATATGTAACAGGATATGGGATTGTATTATTTGCTTCAGTATAAAATTAGATAATCCACAGTAATCTTCACTATGAAAGTTTCGTATATTAAAAATTATTTTCAGTATTTCTTCAGGTGTAATATCAATCCATCTAAAAACCTAAAGTATCGCTCTTTGGTATATTGTGTCTAAGTAAATAGTTTTTATACTCATTACTATTGTTTCTGTTGTCAGTGTTTTACAGTAGGTAGATCCAACACGCTGCGCACTATTTACAAAATATTTGTCCGGAGTTATAACTATACATTCATTAAATAGCGTATTCCCTGTTTCATTTTTAAACACAGACCGAGCAGCTTTGCGATTATCAAGAGAATTGGGTATGAATCCTTCATTAGCTTCTATTTTGGTCAACTTAATTTCCTCCTGTAAAGCTGTCTTATTTCATTTATTTATTTATTTTTGCATTGTTACTTGTCTGTTATGTTACCTTCTTTCGCTATATAATATAACCTAATCACTTTATCCCTCAATTCGCCCAGTTTCTTTGTATACCAATTCAAATACAAATTAATTGAATTGGATGTTATTACCTGAAAGCGTCGTGTGATTTACAATGATAATTGTGCATCAACAGATTTGAAGAAATAAATGTAAAAGAAGGATTAAAGCAATGCTCTTGGATAAAACCTCTTACTTATCTTTTTCTAAAACGAAGTAAGGCTATGAGTACCCTTTGGAATATTTATGTAACTATCTGCATTAAAAGTATGAATTCGCGGTTTAAAACTATTTACAGAAAAATTGTAGAGTTACGGGAGTACTTTCGTAGTTTTAATATTTAGGAAAAATGTAGATCCCAAATATATACGAAATTTTACTCTAGATGTTTAACAAAAATTGTATATTCCTCTTTTGAAAGTACAAAAGCTCTTTCACAAAGTTAATGATAATTTATATTATTTGATTCTTTCCCTCAACTACACAAACTAAACACTTTTTATAGCAAACTGGTAATTGTTTCTAACGAAAGTGTTACATACGTTTAGTTATTACCATCTTATTATTTCGGAAATTTTAGAACTTTTGTCGTCTTTGCTGTACGCTTTTGCATGAATAGAACAATCACAGACTAAATACAGGAAATCGTAGGTTAAAATGTATATTTGAATTAGTAAACATACACACTAAAGCAGAGAGGAAATTTTAAATATGCCAAACATATGTTTATTGTACATAATTGCAAAAATGTGGATTTTGTAACACGTAAAAGCATAGGGATATTTAATTTTCCCTTGAAAGTCGCGGTGGACGCGAGATAACTTCTGAAATAAGGGACAAATTCGGGACGGTTGGCAACGTTATTTCAGAGTTATATGAAGAAAAAGATGTATGAAATTATTACACATGTTCCATGCGCACTATCGATATTATTTCCTAGTATGAAATAAAACTCAATTTTAAATTTGTGGCTCATGATCCCAAAAGGTTAAAACTAATAATGAACGCGAAAATATGCAAATTGAAGTTGTCTGATACGTTTCATAGGGCAGAAGTAAGTTCTCTCTCTGTCTCTCTCTCTTTCTCCCTCCCCCCTATCTCTGGCATACGCACGCAGACACAAACCCGGGGGATATTGTTGCAGCTGGGAATTTGTCCTTTGTTTCTCTCTGCTTTGACTCTCCGTGACAGACATTGGGTACTATTAGCCATCTTACCTCATTTTTACCTTCAATCTCCTTTTATTTACCATTTTTACTACTTTAGAGCAGTGGTTCTGAATTTCTTTTCCGTGGCACATCTAACAGAGTTCAAAGTATCATAACACAGGCATATCGAAATGTTATGATTTCCACTAAATTATATAGCACATTTATAAACCATATAACACCATTCGCAAAGATTAAGGTAGAACCTGTCTTATTGCGAAAAGCACATTTATTGCACAAATACCTCTAAAATGGTAGTCACGCCAGAAATATTTTGGGAAATATGTTGATGTAAGCTCAGAGTCGAATATAATATTGACAAATGTGTTTCTAATCACGTCGTCAGTGATCAATTAAATCATCATTTCAGCACACCGAAGCACAACAAAAAGCAATAACTGTCTTTTGTATTTTACAAATTATTTCTTGAAACCAGGTCACTTTTTTCTTTGAAGAAAACTTTCATGTTGCAGTCCTCAAATACATTTAGGTAGTTTCGTACATCCTTTGGTACAACAGCAGAGAAACAAGATGAA
>JAGDQP010066667.1:0-11251 GCA_022664845.1 Lepisma saccharinum | reverse complement strand
CATGCGTTTTCTATATACAACACAACAGATAACACAGAATTGTGTAGACATGAAACATCCACTTCAACGCACTCACGCACACTCTTACGCACATATAACGCAGGCGCGTGTAGCACACCCACACAAATACATACAAAGATATCCAATCGCTCACTCCCCCTTCCCCCTCCCGCCTACGAATCCAGTCTCACTCCAATCCAAAGATCTGTCTGTCTACAATTCTTCCTTCAGTTCGTGACTTCCGGTTCCTTTCTTAGCAGTGTTGCTAAGTCCTCTACATTAAATGAACACATTTCATCTTGAAAAGTAACTATGTGGACTGTGTGTTGCTAAAAATTGTTTCATTCCGAAATCTAGGAGTCATACAAAATATTTCGACCCTAGAAGCCAAAGTATATAAGTGACGTTGAAATAAAAAAAGTAATGTTTTATATAAGAAGGCCAGTCAAAAAGTTTAACATATTTTGTCATACATAAAATATTACGTCGATTTTTTTTTTCTATTTCAACATCATTTATATCCCTTGGCTTCTAAGGTCGTTAAATCAAATAGTTACAGGTAGCAGAATCTCATATCTCTTTCATGCCACCTGGTGTCAGAAATCCGTAATACAGCATTTGCTTAACAGGACTGACACTGGAGAATACGAAAGTTAGGAACCTCGAAGTCAGTTTAGGAAAGGGAGCTCTACGTAACATTACAGAAGCTCTTGCGTCGAAAGATACGACGCCAGGGCAAACGTATTGTATAACATCAACAGTCAACTTCCCGTCTAATCCAATATGGAATACATTTTCATTTCTAATTCAGATTTCTTACGCTTGTTGTCGCTACGCGGCTGGTTTTTAAAATTTAACTAAATTCATGAGTTATTCACGTTCCGGACTGTGTATGCTGTAACTATTTTTCTTTTCGAGAATTAAGACATAAATAAAAAACGGGCCACACAGCGATAACAAGGTTAGAAAAACTGAGAACGGAAAATTTGGTCCATATTGGATCAGGCTGGAAGTGAACAAACGAGGTACCGTACCTATCTTTCGACACAAATCATTTACTCTAGTATTCTTACGTACATACAGGTCGACGGTGTGCAAATACATGTTTTAACTAAAAAAAAAAATGGTTTAGAATGGAAGCTGACAAACAAGTTTAACTGTTTCCTCTTCTGTATGGTTTCTGAGATTAACTTGTTTTACAATGCAATCGAGCATTCCAGTATGGTAAATTATAGCTTAGAGGGATTAAATAAAAGACTGCCTGAAATTAGTTGACCACCACCACGGTCTCGTTATGTGTGTTGCATAAACACCTGCCATTTTTGCATCGGAAATACTTGAATACCGGTAGATACAGAAATTATTGCGGTTTTTAACAATTGTATTTACAGCGGCATTTCTTACCTTGAGATAAAATTTATTAATCCAAATAACAAGCATTAGAAAACACGGATATTTTTCTACGAACAGTTCTTGTTTTAAAGCTTTCATAATATTTCTATTATTTTTGGTAAATGAAAATAAAACAGTTCTTATTTTACTCACTACGTTGCAGGCTCTGGGTCCGGTTTCACGAAGGTACTGTGCACCTTTTCACACTTCAGTTTGCATTTCCGGAGGATTGTCTCAAGACCGCTAACATCCCGCCACAAAATTCTTTTCTCATTCAGTCACTTTTCTACCATTTTGTGCAAATGATTATACAGGACAATATTAAATTGCTAATGGACTTCTAACACCCAAAGACAGGCAACATAACTACAGCATACACATTATAAGTTGTGACAGGAGATTAACGCTTTTGAGACAGTCTTCCGGAAATCCAAACCAAAGAGTTACAAGTTGCAAGTTTCCCTCACTCTGTGGTACATACTGCAGCTTTCACTGAAGAGATCTATGGAATGGTGTCACTAATTTCGTAATATTTATATTTAAGAGAATAAAATAACTACAATATTCCAAGTTTCATCTGAGAGATACTCAAGAAAACAGTCAACAAATCAAAATTTCCGGAGCAGATCCTTTGCCATGGAATGATGTAAAATTATTTAAATAATCATACAAACTTCATATACGTTCTAATCCAGTCACAAATACATTATAAACAATTCTTAGCAACACCTGAAACATACTTAACGTACATGACTAGGCCATACAATTTCCACACACCACACCAGTACTGCATTGTTAAAAATTTTCCTGATACATTCCTGGAGTAAGATAAGTAACTATAGCTGTCTTTAACTTGGCGAGATTTGAATACGGACTCTTTAGCTCGAAGAGTTTTGGTGACTTGACTATAAGTTGCCACTGAAGAAATTAGTGTATCAAAACAGCATAGAAGGTCAGAAAAACGTTGCTCGAACCTCCAAAATATAAACAGTTACTTCCACCGTTTACGTCATGTTTTCATAACTTTCTATACTTGTCTAGTATGGATGGCACTAAGAATATTTCTCATTTCTTTAAAATACGTGATTAAAATGGCGGCAGCAAATATTTGATCAGAATTACATGTTCGATTACGATAAGCAACCGTTTTCTCTGTCTGCGCATGTGCAAAACTCAGGCTGGAAGCTCAAAATTTCACGCGCGTATCGCTGTCGGAATTTTAAACGGAAGTTGTGTCAAGAACTGTGACGTATATGAGAACAAAAAGTGTAAAGATACATGACTGCACCTAACCTTACCTAATCTCCACGTTCCCATGATCACTAATTTAAGATAACCTACGAAAAATGCAAGAAAGTGATTATTAATAATAAATATGAACATATAAAACTATATTTTGAAAGAAAAAAATCTTGCCCCCGCCGAAATTCGAACCTAGTTTTTTTATTCAGCAAGCCAACGCCTTACCACAACGGCGGTTTGGCCGTTGTATTTACAGTCCACGTGTTAAGTAACAAGCCAGTAGTGACGCGTTCTTGCTTGATGCAACTTTCGTTTCAAATTTCGACAGCGATACACTCTACAAAACTTACAAGCATGCAAAAGAAAGCTAACCAACACCTTTCAGACATAGCACGAACACTGTAAATACTTTCATGTATCTGAAACTTTACTAAATTGATCAAACAGTATTTCCATTTTTTTTTACGGTGTGGTAACTCTGTTTCGTATATGTAAATTATATTACTTGACTTCCGTAAAGGCAAAGCAAAGTTAATAAGAATGACAAGGAAGCCCTCGTTTGCATCCGAATCACGGCCTGACTCTGAACCTCCGACCTTGATAGAAGTCATATCAATGCCAGGAAGGTCGATGTCATGAAACGTTCATGCATGGCCAAAGATCGACAAACTAAGGGAAGGTGGGGAGGGGGAGCGAGGCGACGTCTCGCAAACGCACGCGATATCAAACTATCTACTGCTTCGTTCTCTTTATATCTCCACCTTTCTGTGTTATTATTAGAAAAGAAACAATATTTGAAGCCCAAGTTAATGCACGAATTAATCCATTGACCTCTATCTAAAAGCGATACTGGACTGATCGATATCATTACAAATTTAAGGAATATATGAAGCCAGGAAGATCTTCACTTCTAGGGTAAATCAATATCAACCAAATTTTCTGTCTTAACTCAGTTTTTACGCTTGTTATAGCTGTGCGGCCTGTTCTTTATGTCTTATTTATTTATGCCCTTTATTTATTTTTCTCGCAAAAAAAGAATATTATTAATGCACAATCCAGTAGATGCTTAGCTCAAGAACTAAGTCAAATAAAAAACAAGCCGAACAGCAATAACAAGCGTTAAAACCTGAGTTAGAACTGAAAATTTGGTTTATAATGAATTAGACTAAAAGTGGATAAGCAAGGTAAAATGTTTGGTCAGGCGTCTATCTTTCGGCACTAACCGATCACTATTGTTATGTAGAGCTCGATAAGTTAATCTTTGCCGGATGTAATAATTAGGCCTGTAGGTAGCGAAACTCATTCTCTTCATTTCTTTTCTGCCACCTGGTGTATATCCAACTGAACTGGATACGTAAATGTAGTTGGAAAATACACAGAAGGATGTACCGGCGACGTGATCGGGACTCGAATCTGGATCTCAAACACGCGACCGCTTGTACAGAAAGCAAGAACCCTAACCAATTGGCTAAACAGATGTTCAAAGTGTTCTCATTGTGATCGGAAGTAGTAAAGCATTTAAGAAATCAGGGATTTTGCCAGGATTTTTAGTTTGAGGTAGGCGAGCTAAAATTGGGGTGCTATTCTAGGGTTTAAATAGGTTTTTAACCGTAGAAAATTTAAAATTTGGGAATGAGCATGAATTTTGGAGGGACACCCCTCCATATAATTTTTTCGTCAGAGAGAGAGGGAAGATGTTATGAAGACAAACAGAGTTTTTTGATCAATTCAGTGATTTTCTAAGTTCATGGTAAGATAAGATAAGATAAAATGAATTTTATGAGCGGTAACAGCAAACTAAATTCATGGTTTTGTCAACATTGTTTAGTTGTGTAGAACAAAGGAGCATCGTGTGTTAATGGCTCGATTTTTGAATGAGAACGAATACAGTAATATCTTAATTTGTAATTTCTACGATATATTCAAATAGGTTTAATGATCTTCAAAGGATATCAGAATCTAACATATGGTATGTAAGCTTCTATAACATATGGTATGTAGTTTCAGCAAGGACGGAGAAACGAGTAATTGTAATTTATAATGGGAAAACCGATGTCGAAGGTAAATAACACGCTTTTACGAAAGATATCGTCTTTTGGTATTTTGATATTATGAAGTATTTCCAGATTCCTCAGATGCTTGGTAATAAAGAATATTATGTTATGAATGTATATTCAATCCCTGATATTCCTTCTGTTTGGATAGTAGTTCTAGGTATATAGGAACCGAAAGTTATTTTTAATTACCTCACCCAATCTGATTTAATCAGATGGATGCCACGCCCTCTATTAAGCTGAAGCAATTTAGTAGCAAACAAGAACTCACTGATTACATAGTTTACAACCCCCATTAGGGGGTGATCTGGCAGAATCCCTGTAAGAAATGGCCAATTTCCGATGTGAAATATAACGGAAATGCAATTCTTCATTGTTTTAAACAGTGGTTAAACCATTTTGTAAACACATATTTTTTGTACTTTTAAACTAGACTTGGCAACACTGTCAATCGTACAATCTATTTAAGGCTCTGTTCAACTTTTTTTTCAGCCCTTACTACCAACCCTGAGTTTGTCAACAAAATGACAATCTGACGTCATGTTATGAAGAAAACACATCCATTTGAAAGATTCACAGCCATGAGTCTAACGCCATACTCACTGAAGCTGAAATGACAGAGCAAGACAATGTCAGATGAAAAAAAAACAAAAAAACACGATGTTTTAAGGACAAATTGCATCCAACAGATCAGTTGAAGGACACATGAGGGCACTCACCCGTTTCCTTCAAATTCCTGTCTTAAAAATATGGCAATGAAGGAGAACGATGAGCCCTTCGGTACCGTGCCAGAACAATAATAAGTGTTACTCCGCATATAAATAAAACTTTACAAAAAAAACTAATACAAAAAATTTAAAGACATACGTACTTTTCTTGAACAATTCGTACTTAAAACTAAAGAATAATTTTGTTTATGCATGACTAAAGGGAAAAACACAGGTCGCGCTCTCATATAGTCACTTTATTCTTGAATTGGCGCGCCGATGCTTTTCTTTTTAGTCATGCATAAACATTTTTTTTTTACTTTTTAGTACGAATTGTTTAAGAAAAGGATGTTTTTTTTATTTTTTAAATTATTTTTTCGAGTTATTTCGGTGTTCAGATACTTTTTCTCAAGCTAATGTTTTGTGACCCAAATTGTAAAGTGTTCTGCAACCAGTCAAACCCAACATCATTGCAGGCTAGTATTTATTTTAGGCTAAAGATGTCCGTATTAAATAAAATATATGTGCTTTTAACATATAGAAATATATGAAAGTATAAATAGAATTTATATTGTCACCCGACTTACGTCGCTGTGCAAAATTTCATCATGGTATGACGTCGGGAAATGAGTTAACGTTGCAAGATTTGAGTACACCAAGAACCATTGTAAATTGTAAAAAAAAAAAGAAAAAGAAAAGAAAAAAAGGTTTCGGAGATTGAGTTGCTCAAACTCACGGTGACATCGTCACAAAAAACGTCGTAGCTCGACACACAATGATATAACCGGTGTCGGTTTAGCAGATCACACTCGCGGCAGTATTGATGATTGAGAGAGTGATGCATGGATTTCGCAACAAAAAATTAAGTCAAGCAATGATGGTCAATGATAGAAATTCCTTCTAACAATTTGTATTCGCCAATCGTAAAGGTAACTTACATAGATGTATTAGGTAGCCGACCCCACTTACGCCATCACTTATCCAGAGATGACGTCATTTGTAATGATGCCGTCATAACTTTTTTGAGCTTTGCAGCACCTAAATTAATAAGTTTTCGGAATTTCTTCTAAGGTACTTTTTTTTTCTAATGACCTTCCAAAGTTTGTACTATTATTTCTGGGATATCCTGTGAATATATATAAAATATCCCCGTGCTAAGCGAAAAAGGACTTAGCCAAACTAATGTTGATTTGATCATATGGGTTCTGTGACATAACTTTTCTTCGTCATTGCCATAATAATAATTCACAGCCGTATTCAATCCACTACTGAATGAGGCCTCTCCCCGAGGGAGGAGTTGGTCTACTGTTTCCACGCTGACCCGACGTGTTGGGAGAAGAGAGCCGAAGCTCTCAACTGTGATCGCCACTGTCTTTTATTCACAGCAGCTCCCCAATTGCATCACGATGATGGGTGGGCACCGTTCCAGATCCTCTCTCTTTAGAAAACAACCCTTGTTAGAGCCGAGAATTGAACCCGGAACCCCACGATCAGCAGTCAGTGGCGGTAACCAGTAGACCAGCAGGGTGGTCTGTCGTTGCAACATATAAAGATGAAACATATTTTGTTATTTTACTCAAAGGTGAGTGGAATGGAGTTGAGGTCTTGTGGCTTAGTAGGGCAGAATAGACATTAGTTCCAGACCTGAACATGGATTGGATCCGATGTCCCGACCGAAACTTGACGAGAGTGACCCGGTCTTGACCAGAATAGCTCAGCGACCAGGTCTTCGCCCATTTAACCGATGACTCCTTGACGATTTTGCACCTATCATGAATATCTGATACGGGAACTTAATTTTTGTTTGACACTTTTAAAAGATATTTAATTCTTGTATCCTATTTCAACACTTTAAACAGAAAATTCTTTCAGAATAGCTTACAAGTCGTTATTTGCACACCTCCTCCGAAGGGATTTGTATTCTTTCCTGGGATATGAGCAGAGGCGGACTGAGAGTACAAGGGCCCACCCGGTGAATGATTCTTAAGGGGCTTGATGAATACCGAGTTGGTCTGGAGTCTGGACTGCCCTATTAGGAATGAACCCTTAGCTGGAGACTTGGATGACTACCCCCCCCCCCCCCAAGATGTAAAGTTGTGTATGCGTATCTATAGCCAAGTATTATTTCGCTTTCTTTATTTTCTACAGTCTGAAAATCTTTGCAATGAAGCATGGAGATTATGGCATGAACATCCTTTGGGGCCCGATTTCTTGGGTATCGGGCCCCGGGTCAGTTTTACGACATCACCGGTGTGCTCAGGGGAAACCGACCCTTTCCAATGGAACCACCCACGTCCAAATACTCCATGCTTCCATGGTGAATAGAAGGGACCGGACCCTATACTTTCGGGGCCCGATATCTGGGGACATCAGGCCCCGGGCTCGATTTGTGACATCACCGCTGTGCTCAGGGGACCACGACCTTTCCAATGCAACCTCCCACGTCCAATAACTACATATTTCATTGGTGAATAGAAGGGACCCACGCTCGAAACTTCGGGGCCCAATTTCTGGGGCTTCGGGCGTGTTTTCTGACATCACCGCTGTGCTCAGGGGACCATTATTTATCGCCACCACTCGCGTCCAACAACTCCATGTCTAACACGGTTTCCTTACCGTAGGAGAATCAGCTCCATGCTCTTTATATGTTATCGATTGCACATCACATTATTGAATACATAAATTATGGACGAGATTACATTTTCGAGTTAATAACTTACATGTAATTTTGAGACTCTTTTTTTATTGTCTTATTGATTTTTCAACAAACAAGGCTACGGGTTGGGCAAGGGCCCCCTTTCCCTAGTGCCCCCTTCGCTAGCACTGCGGGCCCGTTAGTTACGCCACTGGTTACTATGAACGAGAACGGAGTTTTGAATTAGTTATAACTAATCGAGCAATATCTTAAGTGATTTTGCAGAGGGCAGGGCCCACCCGGAAATTTCCGGGTATCCGGGCGGCCCAGTCCGCCTCTGATAGGAAATGTTTCCGATATCAGCAAAAAAAAAAAACTGATATTGTCTTAAAAATATAAAAACGAGACAACTTGTTCCGAATGCTTTTATTCTTTCAATTCAGTGTAAGAAATAGTACATCCACAGACAAGCTAAGCAAGCTTATTTCTGTTACTTTTAGTTTTTCTCTCCATTGCACAGGGATAAGCAGATTTTCAGTGTGGGCGTCTCCTGTTTTACTGAAGTTACATTCAGATGTGCTTTAAAAGTTCTCCCGAAAGAAGGGTCTGATAAATACCGTTGTACAGTATATTTACAAAGTTAGGCTCGAAAAGGCCCGAGAAATATCGTTGTATATATAAAAATTTACGGCCCGGGCCCGGCCCGAGCCTGAGTGATGTATGCTTTGTATGCCCGAGTCCGTGCAGACCTCTAACTCTCAGTCTCGATCAGCTCTTAAAGAAACACTGCTCAAATGCAAAGGGTAAGAAAAACTCTGTTTTGTCCTCTGGGTCAACAGGTCCAAGCATAGACCCGGTCCAAACCTTAACCCGTTTCAGCTCTCATTAGTTAAAATTCATTCGATTCCAAAAATAGCATTCATTTGAGCGTGGGCGACGAATTGTGTTTAATTATTTTTACTAATAGTTTGTTCAAATTTGCCCATTTTCGAAAATAATAATAATGTTAGAATAGGCCTACATCAATTTCCGTCTTGCAGAAATTCAGTTGCATATTAAAACTGCTTTCTCAAACTAGTTGATAACGGCTACCATGGCCTTTAGGCATCTAAGGCTCAGGCCGGGATAGAGGAAGGGAAAGGATTTGGGAAAGTGTCGGCCAGGGGCTAAGTTCAAGGGGCCAGCCCGGCATTTGGCTTGTGTGTCTGAGAAAAAACTGAAAAAACCTCAGTCTATCTCATAATGTTTTTGATGAAGAGAGCTATTAAAATGGATGAGAGTCTAGCTTCGGATTCTGAGAAACTTCTGAACTTAATGTGAACCTCTTTCGATACAGTTGCTCTGTATATTCGTATTACATGTCGTTACAGTTATTGATTCTGCCATATTCCCTCCTATGGGGTATCAGCTACCCAAGTTCCCGGGTGCACCCTCAACTTTAAATTTTTTACGGTCAGAAATCGATAGAAATTGCAAAACTCCACTTACATCCTCCCAATTTTGACGACTTTACAGCTCCACCCTAAACTGAAAATTCTGACAGCCGTGGTTACAATTTATGCAGGAATCTCAATACAAATAAGGTAACAAATTCAGGTAAGAACATTTACTGTTCAGAAAATCACGGTAAATGTGATAAAGGATCAAATGCTTTCTTAAAATCTGTGCATATTTATGTTACAAAATTTCTGCCCCCATTTTTTTAAAAAAAGTAAATATAATCATCGCGCCTGTATAAACAATTTCCCTTTGCGTTCTCTACTACAGACAACTCGGGAAGGGCTGAGAAATGGTTAACCTTGAAAGGAGCGGCAACACTCTTCCGGCTATTCATATTGTTCCAACATAAGTTCCCTTTGTTGAACAAGAGCAACAACAAAAAATCGAGACCCCTCTGTCCCTCCCAATCTCTCTCTCTCTCTCTCTGTGTCTATGTTACGCACACACACACACATGTTAATGTTGATGTGTAGACGAACTTTTTCATTTTTCTGGTCGAGTGGAGCACGTTCAAGCTGTTCCATCGCCCCATGCACTTCCCTTTAATAGGATTAACTGGGGGACAAACCTTTTAGCCCTCATCTCCCTCTTATATAAACCTTGCCGAGTTGCTGCTCCCTCGTGCTGCTATTAGAACGGACATATGAGTTCTGTATGTGTGCTTGCGTTCGTGTGTGCGTGGCTGCGTGTGATGTCGTGGGTGGGATAAGGATGGAAAGTGGAAACACGGTTCTGTTACCACAATCAGCCTTTTTGCAGCCTCCCAGCCGACCTTCCGCTGGGTTTCTCTGCATCAGATGAACTCACACCACATCCTCTCCCCCCCCCCCCCCCCCTTCTGTTCCTCCACATCTTCAGAGACAAAACAAACATCTCACGCAACGAGATCAGCGAGCGTTACGAAGCAGCCACTGTCATGTCATCATGGCCAAGTCAAAAGTTTTTACTTTTTCGTTGGAAAATCGAAAAAGCACAAACCATTCTTCATTCCTCTCTGTGCTATATTTCTAGAAAACAAAAGAAAAAAGTTTTGGGGACGCTGAAATAACAAAACATACAGACGACTCCCACCCTGCTATGATTTTGTTAAAACAAACTTCGTAAACTTTGCTTATTTTTAATTTGAATGCGATACTAGTTAAAATTCACATCCATGCCCCGGCCGGGATTCAAACCCGGGACCATCCAGTCACTGGCTCAGCGCCCCAACTACACGGCTACATTTTTGATCATCTACGGCTCAGGTCGGGATAGGGGAGAGAAAAGGATTCTGGAAGGTGTCGGCCAGGGCCTATATTGAAGGTGCCATCCCGGCATTTGCCTGGTATGACTGAGGGAAAACCGTGGAAAAACCTCAGTCAGGATGGTCGACCGCTGGGATCGAACCCACGACCTCCCGAATGCTACGCCTGCGCTCTACCTCTGAGCTACGGCGGCTCCGTGCTACATGTTTGTTCACGTCATGTAAATTCAGATAACAAAATACAAGCGCATAAATCTTAGGACGGAATCCTTCGATTCAAATAAACTATTTTGATTAGATACGGGCTTTATACTATTTTAATCGAAAATCGAAAAACTATTTTTAATTGAAAACTCGAAAGCGATTTTAATTTTAAAAAGTCGAAAATCAATTTTTAAAAATCAAATCGAATGTTAATATGACACCAAAGCATTGGGTCATTTCTGAATTAAACGTTGAACTAGAGCAATAAAATTAT
>JAGDQP010066666.1:0-11252 GCA_022664845.1 Lepisma saccharinum | reverse complement strand
GACAGATGATTAATATCAATATGATGCAATAAATATTAAAAATAAAATACGAATTTTTGTTAATGCCACCAACCTGATGGAACATTTAATTTTCTCCGTCGTGTAAGTAAACGTTGTCAACTAGTCCCCCTAATGGATAAGTACTGGCGTAATTATAGACCCTTGTATGTGCATTTTGGTCGATACGAGAAAGGTAGGGAGCATTTATTATGTATAATTATATTTGTTCAAGTAGAGTATCCAGAGATTTATCCCATTTGTAGTTTGAATCTTTTATTAGTAACCTTTGAAATGGTTCAATCCGGCCTGTGAAACGGTCTATATGTAAAGGCATGAATGAACACAGGCGGACAAAGCTCTAAGCTATCTCTTCGTTCTAGGATTTTGAAAGTTTTGTGTTTTCTTTGCAGTTTTAATAGTAATTGATATACTCTCTGCACTCACTTTGAAGCCTAGTACTTCAAGACAGGAATAAAAGAGATGTAACTTTCGAGGTCTTGTGTGGAAATCGTGTTTGGGTAGCAGCTTTAACAAAAGTTGTAAATCATTCAGTTGTTGCTGTTTGGTAAATGACCCTATTACTATGTCATCTGGCAAGCTTGTAATACTATTCGGTAGCCCTTGTAGTAGTTTCTTAGTTACAATAGTTAATGCAGATGCCGACGTTCAATGACCCATAACGGTTCCTTGGAACTTATAGCTCTTCTTTGTATGATTTACCTCGTAGGTAGTGTATTTTTTGCTCATTTTATCCAACAATGTCTGGTAGTATGATTGGCTTATGTCGATTGATGAGATCAGTTTCTTTCCTTTTAGACTGGCTAAAACCTCTTCCGCTGAGGGAAATGGTATAGCTAAATATTTTGCGTGCTTATTAAGATTAACGAATTTTATTAAAACTAAACAAAATTCTTCTGAATTTGATTTGCGAACTACAAACAGAGGGGATGAAAAAGAGCTAGAAGATGCCTCCTTGATAATCCCGGATTTCTCAAATTGACTAAGATGTAGATCAATCTGCTTTCGCGCACGCCAAGTGGGATTGGCGGTGACCTTGCGTGGAAATCCGCTGCCTTGTCCACGTGTATCTTATATATAGGCTCTAAAATGGCCAACGTCAGAAAGGCCATAGGTAAATATGTCTCGATATGTGCACATAATCTAGCAATTTGATTTCTGGTACTCACTGAAAGTTCTGTGTTAATATCAATCAAAGAAAAATTAAAAATATTTTCAGCGTACTCTAATTTTGCTTTTATTTCTTGCTTAGAACGATACTGATAGATGTTATCCGGTTCCATTTCCTGTTTTCCAATGTGAAGAGAAATTTCTTCTATCGTTTCCTCAACGTATACTATTGGGGAATATTTTCGCAACATAATTTTATTTGCTGTTGGAGTTATTACCAAAACAGTTGGGTTATCAACTGGCATTCTCATAGTCAACGCTTGGATATTGTATTTGTCTTTTAAATACTATTGTACAGTAACGTAAAGGAATGCTGTCATTTTTCCCAGGAAACAAATAGGATTTCTCTGGCACCGTCGAATTTGTTGCTGTGTAAATGTTTGCCATTTTGTTATGTTTTAATGACATAATTACCGATGGAGCAATGTCTGCATATGTCTCTTTTCATCTTTAAAAATATCTTTTCTCGGTTTCCTGTAGAAGGAAACGGCATTTCTTTTCAAGTCTATCCTAGCTAATAAACATTTTAACAAATCTTGTCCCATTATGGAGCTTAGTTGACTATTTTTCATTATTCGAAAGTAATGAGAAAATATGTGCCAATTTTGAATTTTAGTAATGCTACATGTTGTAACCCTATTAATTTATTTGATATTCCTTTTATTTGTGTTTTGTAAGGAATTAACACATTTTGTTTTTCAATACCCTGCTTTGGCTATATTGAAATTGAACATACAGTATCTAAAATTGTATGAATTTTTCTATCTCCTATCTGTGTATTTATTAAAGATTGGTAGTCACTCGTTTCAAAGACTGTATAAACCCTATGTAGATTTTCTTTGTTATCAGTCGTATGCACAGAGTTTCTGTGTAAAGTTGTACTTGTATTTCTCGTCCGCTTGCCTACTGATGGAACCAGGTCCAGACTTAAGACAGTGAACAGACGGTAATATCACTTGCATTGTTTGGGTTACATTTTTTTTATTTTCGCTTTTAATGTTTGACTGTTGATTATTATTTTTGCCTTTGTTATTATAATAATTCTTGCCCTTTTTTGTAATTCGGTTTATATGATGCGTTCTTTGCTATACTTGGATATAATTCTACTAATTTATTTGTAATATTCTCCAAGTTGGACTGAGGATGGACATTTTGACTAGGATGTGGTTGATAAGGTTTTAGTTGCTCATTTTGGTAGGCTGAGGTATAAATGGCATGTTCGGTAGGTACTTGGCCATGTGCACTTCATTGTGAACTACAGAATGAAATAATTGGAGGTTGTGGTATGGTTTGGTTGGACTGATGCACTTTCTTTTGGTAGGTTGGATTTTGCTGAAAGGTTTGACACATAAATTCACATCTGGGGGTTCAGGCTCTGCTTCAGAAAGGTCAATGATAGGTCCTTGTGTAGTCCAGGAAGGTAACGTTTACGTATTGAAACCTTGTTGGTTAGAATCTTGAGAATCCATATTGTAATGTAGTAATTGTTCATTACTTTGATGGTTCATGTTTTGGAATGGCAAATTTTGAAGGTTATGATTTTGTAAACTCTAACTTGGATTTTGAAGTAAGGTTTGAGCTCTATATGGATTATCTTTATTTTGGCTTTGGCTTTTTAACTCAAGTTGAAAAGCATGCACTTTTTGTACATAATCTCTTTTACTGATTACATCCTGAGATTTTTCAAGTGCTTGAAATTTTCTTTGATCCTGAACGGTTTTGAAAGTCTATAGGGCAATTTTCTGGAGACAATTTCGTTGTAGTCCTAGTGATAAGTAATGGACTTTGGCCTCCTCCGTACACTTTGCAAGGTTGTGCCGAATGGCTCTTAGGTTTCGGAGAAAGTTCTCATCCATGGATTCTTCTGGATTTTGCTGTACCAGATTAATTTCCATTTCGGCCTTAGACTGAGAAAGTTTGGAACGACTTATACTAACTAGTTCCTCCTTTAGTTTGTCATATGTTATTTCAGCCAATTGGTTTAATGATTGTAATTGAAATATGAATTCTAAAGCAACATCCTGGATATACATGGGAAGAATCTCCACTTTTTTATCGTTTGTCAGCCCTACAAGGTAGCAAGGTGTTCGAACATCAGGAAGAAACGGTCGGGATCTTCATTAATTGTTTCGTAATATTTTGTTAACTGTTTCAAATTAAAAGATGGTTTTGTTGCCATTTCAACTTATTCGTCAAAATGATTTTCAATTTGAGAACTATCTCGTCCTGTCTTTTTTCCAGAATGGGTTACAGGTATTTACTCATTAAGTTATGATTTACGTACTCCGCTTTTGTTTAAGAAAAGAACAATTGATATCTAAAACAATTTAATGAAACATACCTTGGTATTCCTTCGGTCCATCCTGTTGTGGGCTCTAAATGTAGATTCCTGTGTTTGATATAGTTTGTATTCTTCTGTTCTTCTTTTCTTGAAGGTGGGATCGATGAGAATGTCCAAAAATGGTTTCTTGGGGGTAGGTTATTCTTGCAGGTAAATACGATCCAATTGATATAAATATAGTTGTTTATTTAAATTTAATTTAAATGTGTAATACAAGTATAAAGGATTTATTTAGTCGTTAGCAGGGGACTAATTAAATACATATTTGGTAAAAAATAAAAAGTAAACTTGTACCTGACAGCTTTACAAAATAATATAGAACACAACATAAAACACTGTAACATTTATTTCTTGCTGCTCCGAAGTGATTATTAAAAAGATTCTCTAAACGTTTGTTTTTTGAAAAGGTGCGGGATGTTACATTAAACTTATTCGCACTGTGCTTTACTACGAGCATCATCCATGAGAGTTGAGAACAGGAAGGACAAATGAGTTCTCTTTGTTTTTCCTGCTTTCCTAGGTTAGTCGAATATGTTGACACTGGACCTGACGGCACGAAATTTTCTCGCGAGCAAGTTAAATTAGCAGAACTTTTAGGCTTGATGGGAGAAGATATTCGATCTATCATTCCTCAATCATGCTTCTTGATCCACAGATCAATCACAAGGGGCAACATATGGTTGCATATTTCCTTGAAAACAAATTTTCAGTATATCAATATTCAATAAAGTAACAATTATCCATACCGTACATAATAATTTCAAGCGACCACAAATAAATCCTTTATCCGAGTGAATCGCTAATTGCAATTCCGACAAAGAAAAATGAGACTTGTTTGCAAGATCAAACTAACGTGAAGACGGAATTAATTGTGCTTTCTTGCCATAGAACCTGCGTGATTCGTATGAAAACGAAATATTCCACATGTTATCACAACTAAAAATGAATAAATATAAAAATTAGTAATTGCATTTCTGTAAGTTTTTGAGTTGACTGAACTTGATTTACATTTCAATGTGGCTGAGTAAAAAGGTTTTAAGTCTGTAAAACTGATCAATTTGGTTCTCTAAGGGTCAGTTCTACAATTGATCGCTAAATTTCTAGTCAGCGGTAAGTTGAAATCAACTCTTATTTTGCGTACTCTCATTGGCCAAAATCAGACTTGGCCTCAACTTAGCGCTGACTAGAAGCTTAGTGGTCGACCTTAAAACTGACCCTAAGTTAATTTAGGTGATTACATGAGCTAGAATAATTATTTTGTTTACATAATAGTTTATAATAGTTTTACTTATTTGACTCGAAAGTTGATTAAAAAATCTAAACAAAAATGCATCGGTCTCTTGGGTGTATGGACGTTTCGTGTATAGAGTGAAAAGACTGCAGGTTGTGTGTACTATGTCTTTGTCAATGTTCCACCGGAAGGGCGGATAGCAACAGGAGGTCATTACTGTCGAGTTAAGGAAGGAGCGCGGCTTGTCGTAGAAGCGTTTTGAATACACGAGATACTTACATTCAATACACTAGATGCTTTATTTCGAAATCATAACCTTGTAAACATAAGGCCTATCTAACTAGTCATCTTATCTTCCGTGAACATAGAAAGCAAATACACGCGAAATCAGAGTATACTCTGAACTTTACGTCAGCTAAATACTGATGCAAGATAGAGGAAGACCTGTACAAGTGTCAGTCTTTCTCTGGTATCGAATATTCAATTTCGTTTTGGACTAAGGTTGAGATTTTTTTATGTATCTCCGAAAACGGTTTACTGAGCCAGTAAAAGAACGAAGAAATTGGATCGTCGTAGTGTAGTTTATTTTTGCAATGTACTACCGTGGGCAATATAATGTATACATGACTTTGTTATACACGATTTCTCTCTAAGCCTTGAAGATAGGCCACGCAACTAACGTAGAGTTGGATGTGTATGATTCTGAGGGTGTGCTCGTGAAAGACCCAGGGTTAGAATTTTTTCTTTCAGAGGAAACATTATCAGATGTTCTGGGCTCTGGAAAGATATTTGTAATTTCTTGTGGTATGTAACAAATAATAAAACAAACTTTAGATAGTCCATTTCAAACATCAAAACAGATAACCTAACTCTATTTTTACTTCAGGTGAACAACCAGTTGAAATTTACTGAAAGATGTATTTTAAGTTGTTCAGTAGAAAATATCCTTACCGAACATAGAGAAACGAAACAACTCTGAAACCTATAGTTGCTAGGTAATTATTTATTTTTTAATGAATCGAGTACTCCATAGAACACTAACATTATATACGAAATACAAGTGAAAACATTGTTCTTAAAAAGGGGTATTTTCATGCTTTATAATATTCTATACAATGTTAATTATTACAATACTTTGACTTTTAAAGTTTAACGACTAAGAAAAATAAGCATTTTTCAGAAAATGTTAATATGGTGTGAGGTAAACAAGTAATTAAAAAAATAATCTTCATTCGATTTAAACACAAGTATTTGCGAGGTAAATCGCTATGAATTTCATATACTAAAAATATTTTAATGTAAAACTAAAGGTGATAACACTAAACTCTCTTTGTAAATTTATCAGATATTTTCCGATAACAAAAATGTTCGAAACTTAGTCATATTAAGTCGTGGTTATGAAATAAAGCAGCATGTTAGACGTTAAGGAAACTCGTACTATGCACTGTCGGGAGTAGGAATTGTATTCAAGTAATTGAAGCTATCTAGTGACTAGGTAGCCCTATCGCTATGTAAGGTGGCGGCTACGTACCGTTGTCGTCACGTAAAATACCAGCATGGCTATGTAATAAGGCAGCTATAAAGTCGCGGCTATGAAATGTCGTTGCAACGCAGCGTCACAGCTACGTAGTGTTGCATCTATGAAATGTCGCCGCTGAGTAGTTTTGATGCTGTGAAATGTCGCGGCTACGTAGTTTCACAGCTATGAAATTTCGCGGCTATGTAGTGTCGGAACTATGAAATGTCGTCGCTACGTAGTGCCGCCATTACGAAATGTCGTGGTTACCTAATTTCAGCAACATATTGTCGCCCTATGAAATATCTCGCTACGAAATTGCATGGAATTCTGGAGAGGAAGAGGGCCAGCAAGCAGCCCAGCAGCTTCTTAGCTTACTAGTTTACTAGTAGTCAGCCGACTTTCCTGGAATGCAGGACAGGTAGTAGACCGGCCCGCATGCCCGCAGCTTCTTGGGCTACTAGTCCTCCGACCCGTTCATCACCAATTCTTCCATCTTCTTTAAATCTTTCATACATGTGCAATGTGCATTATGTAATGGGTTAGACCGTAGAGATAGTCAAGGTTGGATATTGCGCCACAATTCAGCCTGTGTTGCCAACATTTTTAACATACAATTTTTCAATTGCTTTCACGTGGTTGGACGAATTCGCACTAAACTGGGCATAAACATTATCCAGCATATTAGCACGTGTCCTCATCCCCAATAATCTCTGCTCTAACGTTGCCAACTTATAATAAGTTAAATTTACGTATGTAAAAACGTAATGTAAACTTGTCATGTACAAAGTTAAATTTCAAATAATAAATGTCAAATAAAAATTGATGGTATTTAAACAAATTTACACGTGCCCGTTGATTTACATCAAATTTTGCACAAATGTAAATTAAGATCTGAGGCGTAGAAATAGTTTAAGGAGGGGATTATTCCCAAATTGTCAGTGTTGCCAACCGTTTTCTAAAATTATTATTTTAAAAGTTGCTTCCACGTCGTTGAGCATATCCACTCCAAACGTTCTATAAACATAATTCGACACAGTAGAAAATAATGTGAGTGTCCCGGATCCCAGTCAACCAAGTTGTCAGTGTTGCCAATCAATTTTAAATTCTGCTTATACAAATCTACATGTCTCCATTGAATTACACAAAATGTTCATAATGTGCGTTAGATAATGAACCTCAACTCACGATGCATCGTGAGTTGCCGCAGTCAACCTCAACCTCACGATGGGACACCAACTTTGATCTCGCTTAACCTAATGCACACGACGGGATTTTAGCCTCAGCTGTACGACGAAAAGCGAGCCGCTGTAGCTCAGTGGTATAGACCACGTAGTATTCGAGAGGACTTGGGTTCAATCCCAGATGGCAGATCATCTTGATTGAGGTTTTTCCATGCTTTCGCTCTGTTCGACCAGACAACTTAGGCCTTGGCTGACGTCTTTTGGTATCCTTTCCCCTTCCCTATCCTGGCCTTAGCTGTAGATGTATAAAGGACATAATAAGAAATTCAATTCAATTTTTCCACGATGAATCATCAAATTCAACCTCACGATGGAACTTCAACTCCGATCTCTCTCAACCTCAACCGTATGATCGAACTTCAACCCCAGTCTCTCTCGGCTTCAACGTGGTTAGGGAAGTTTAGTCCCCATCGTAATAAATCACAACTTCAAGGGAACCTCAACATAAACCTCACTCAACCTGAACCTCATGATTGGACTTTCACCTCTTCTCACCCAAGCTCACGATGGACCCCATCATCCTAGACCTCACGATAGGACATCAATCTCAAGCTAATCTCGACCTCACTCAACGTCCAACTCACGATAGAGTTTGAATCTTGACCTCACTCAACCTCAGTCTCACGATGGAACTTCAACATTGACCTCACTCAACCTGACGATGAAGCTTTAACATCGACTTCAATCAAGTTCAGTCTAAGGGTGGAACCTCAAACTCGACCCCACTGAACCTCAACCTCACGATAGAACTTCAATCCCGACTCAACTCAAACTGAAACTCACGATGGGATTACAACATTGACCTCACTCCACCACAACATCACAGTGGGATATCAACCCTCGAATGAACTTTAACCTAGACCTCAACCTTAACATCAGGATGGAATTTTAGAATCGACCTCACGATGGAACGTGAACGTCATAATGGAACTTCAACGTCGACCTCACTTAGCCTAAACCTCTCGATGGAACTTCAACCTCTACATCTCTCAGGTGTTGAACCTCGCGAGGTCCGACCTCAAACTCATCTCTCCTTGACCTCTACACGCGAGCTTAAGGTCTTGAGGTCTAGTTTAGACTTTCATCGTGAGGTTTCATGACATTGGGGTTCAAGTTCTTCTTGAGGTTGAGCGAGGTAGTAGTTCCGTCTTGAGGCTGAGTTTGAGTGAGGTCGAGATGCAAGTTTTATTGTAAAGTTGAGGTTTGAGTCAGGTCGAGTTGAATTCGAATTATACCTATGGCCTTTATTTTTCTAAGGCTCAGGCCGGGATAGGGGACGGGAAAGGATGACAGAAGGTGTCACTTGCCTGGTGTGACAGAGAGAGCTCTGGTAAAATCTCAGTCAAGATGGTCGGCTGCTGCGTTCGAGCTCACGACCTCCCGAATGCTACGTTAACGTTCTACCCTTGAGTTAGGTAGATTGAGGTTGATGTGATGTGAGATCGAGGTTGTAAGGTTGTGTTGTGTGAGCTCGAGCATGAAGTTCCATCGCGAGGTAGGGGTTGAATTTTCCACGCAAAGTTAAGGCTGAGTGAAAGCAAGGACAAAATTCAGTACTAATGACGGTGAAGATCTAAGGATGAGGATATGGAAAATGAAATTAGACCTCATGAAGACCACCCTCGTGATGTTGAGCTAAGAAAATCCCTGAAATACAAAGAACTCAACATAGGCAACAAACACACCATACACGAAATTTTCGCTTACTCTGGTCTGGAAATTTTCGCCTACTCTCACCCTCCGCCGTACAGATTTCTCTCAAGCAGTTATTGGAAAAAGGTAGACACAGATAGAGACACCCTCCCTAGCTTAAACTTACAGGCTGTACTTCTTCGACCAAAAGTACAAGATCCAAACCTAGAGACGAGCTTCACTAAATAACAATAAGCTTTACATCCAGGAAAGTAAAAAAAAATGATTTAACACTCTAATTAAGCGAGAAAAGACAGAATACAACTTTATATTGCATTTATAAAGACAAAAATTCCCGTTTGTTTCGAAATGGAAACCATCATTCAATAGCGGGAAGAGGTATAGTAATTGTGCAACAGTCTTAAGCATCCTCTGTGGCGTAGTGAAATAATGCGTGAAACAAGAGCTTAAAAGTAGAATTCGAGGTTGTCGGTACAAGTCTCCTCATATTACAATTCACTTTTCTCACACTTTCCTTTTGAATAAAATAGGTGCAAAATGTTAATTTTGCAGCAATATTTTAGATTGCATCCCAATACTTTGATAAGATAGCGAGCTCACAAACATATGCCATGCTGCCAATTTGAACATTAGAAACTACCCAGGTGATGGAGGGAATCCAGCAAACTCGTAATTTATGCCAGTCATCGAATTCAATCGAGATTCACCGAAGAGATAAGTAAGCATAGAAGATGAGAAACTTCTGCTGTTACAGCAACTACTTTATGATTATTAAAGCCCCCGCACGAACGTCAGTAAGTAAGGAAAGATATTCCTGTCCAGTGTTCGATTTTCCGGGAAGGCGGGTTCCCTGGCGAGTGAGGATTTCGTCCCTGGTGGTTGATCCCGAATATCATCCAAACCTGGGATAACATATTTGTATTTCTACAATATCAGGTAGTATGTTGAAACTTACCAGCAACCACTAGTTTTACAATCCTCTCCCACAGACTTGAACATGATTAAACTTCTCTTAAAGGTAAAGTACTAGTAGTATTTTAATCACAGTACTAACATAGTTTTTTATTCCCGACCCAACACACAGATATTTTACATAATACCAATCTCGCGAAATAATCTTTGGTGATTATGATCATCTCCATTTTTGTCTTCCGCTCTCAGGGTGCTGAATAGTATACATAAAAGCAGGGAACTCTGCAAGAAAGTTATTTGTTGAATAGGTTTGTGTGAGCTGTTACACACAATATAGTCATGAACGTGACTACTACAGTGTAAAAAGTGGAAACACGAAATGGATGAAAGTTACTCCACTTTATGGAGAAATAAAAGTCGAAAATTAGCGTTTTCTTGTATTTACTCTTAAAAGTGGATATAGTGTTAGCCTTTTAGTGGAAAGATTGGTAAAATTAATTCCATTTTGAAGTTAAACACTTTCTTTGTAATTGCTTAACGTTAACTGAAAATGGATTGGAACTAGCCAAAGTGATTTGTCCGTGAACGTTCAACTTATTTTACGCTTAAAACTCGGTCATTTTCTAATCGAAGTGTAAGCTAAACTGGCAATTTTGAGGTTACGTACTTTTGTGGATGAAGTTTAAGCTTTCTTTGGATATTCTATAATCCAGTAACGTTACTTGCTTGTCATTGAATGTCGCACCATTTTGAGTGTATACATTGCCTTTACACTGTGAACAGCAAACAGTTTACTGGTGGACCGAGAAATTAAGTTGGGTATAAATCTTTACATTGTAGCAAACGTATCTCTCCTTTTTTCACGAGACATTCCTAGTAGTAAAATTAAAAACGTGTTAATAATTAACCTCCTTCACAGTAAAACCATAGCTCGCTCGGAAAGCCAGAATCACCAACTGCCTTCGTAGCGAAATGGTTAGAGCGTCTGACCAGTGTGCTTGTGGACCCTAAATCGAAAACCGACCATTTCAACTATTTTGTTTCTTTTAATTTTAAAGGAATATTTAATTTTATTCTTTTCGACTTTTAAAAAATGCTCGGATAGAATGAAATACGTTGGAACACTCATATATATGTAATGTATACACGCATTTCGAAATTTTACGG
>JAGDQP010066665.1:0-11252 GCA_022664845.1 Lepisma saccharinum | reverse complement strand
ACACGAATCCATTTTCATGAATTTGAGGAACGGTAATTCCTGGTTGAAAAGAATAAAAGGAAAAGAGTGAAATGAGGATAGTGAGGGGAAAATCCTTAAGATTAAATTGTTCAGGAAAAATAACAGTGAATTTTCTGTGACTCATTGTCCTTTTTGAAATACTAAAATACCAACCTATTTAGTGGAAACCTGCAGTATCCTTTGAGAAAGAGGTCGTATCCTTTAAAATTCTGGAACGAATAAAATTTTGTGTAATAAAATTTTATTAGAATGGTTCATGATGGTTTGCTGATTAAATGAAGGAAAAGCAAACGAAAAGGAAGTCTTGAAAATTTTGTCTAATGACAAGGTTTGTATTTATGTTATTTCTTTCATTTGATTATAGAAAATTGCTTGTTTTGGTTAGTTGAATTTTCCTTGTTTGTATAATCAAATACTCTTCTTTCTTCAGAAATGAGGTGAATATATTAACAGGTTATTTTTTTTGTTAATGAATGAATTGTTCCTTCATAATTGATTTTCTCTTTGGGTTATAAATATTACCCAGGAACATAAGTGTCATATTTTATGATTTTCTAATATTCACGAAAAGAAAGAAACTTAAGAAATAAAAGCTTTATTTAAATTTTCAAAATATTTCAAATGTTTTCCTTTGAATTTAAACTTCAGGAACACCCTTTATTTGTAACCTCGAGGTTGAGTATTTTCTTTAGGTGTTACCAGAGGCCTACTTAAGGAGACTTTTATGCCAGGTAATTGGTTAATAAATGATCAATTATTCCAAGGAATATATGATGAGGTTATTGCTAATAGACACTATATGCTTCATACTAAAATTCTGTTATCCTCTACGTCCATATTCTTGATAACGAGAATTTTTGGTGATGTCTTAAAATGGTAAGTAAATTGCTGGATAAGACAACACACATTACAGTACTTTTCGATATTGTTGACGATATATAATTAAATGTTAACTGTGGAGATCTCAGCTGAATAGGAAATGACATGTTAATTGTAAGTGCTCCGTAGTTTTGGAGCCAAAGAACTACATACTTTACATTGTTTCGAGCGCTGTTCAGAACTAAAAATTTTACATACATACAATTACCTATCGTGGATCTTCTGTCAAACGAATCTTCACTTTTTACGCGATGTTGTACCGTTTTATGTACTACATGGACAAAAAATCAAGCAAATACAAGTTAGAAAATATTGAGCTAGTAAGTATTACTTGAGACGTTCAAATCAAATTAAATCAATAAAGTAAATTTACTCAAGGCCCGCAGGGCCCCCGGGATTTACTTTTGGCCGGCTTAGGCCACTTTCGTCCTGAGAGTAATTTAATTTTAATTTGTGAGATAATAACAGTTGTGTGATTTGAACCGACTAGGGATAAAATTTTAAGCTAATCCTATCTAATTATTGTTGGTAATTGTCTGTTTTGTCAATGGCGTACATAGTCAAGTTAGTTAAGAGAGGGGATTAGTATTGGAGGTAAGGTTCGGAGAGAAGGTTGATCGGGGAAATTCATTGCTGTGTATTCCAACCGCTCGTGCACCACCAGTAGAGAGGCACCCAAGTCCATTTCGTTCCATTTTGTTTTATTATTTGCACTGTTTTCGTAAGTTGCAAGTTAATTTTCTTTTGGGATTGTAAAAATTCTTGATTTGTGACTGAATGCTATCGTGGTATTCCAAACTGATTTATGTCAATATTTTGGGTTAGTAGTTTATTCAGCATAGCTTTGATGAACTATTTCTTTTATTGATCTTCTAGGAATTCGTTAAGTAGAGTCAGACCTGATGTGTTATACAGAGTTGCAGAGTCTTATTGTTGTTGTCGTGCCAGAGTTTGAAAGCAAATCGAAGGTTCTATATTTCCACTTTTAGTAGAGGAGCTATATTTGTTGCACAGTTGAAAAGTAGATGTCCGTATGTAATAATAGCTCTTATTATTGATTTGTAAAGATGCATTTTTATCTCAGCAGAGAAGTTGTCGTTATAGAATATTGCTCTTAAAGAGGAATGTGCCTGCATTCCTTTTTTTACGAGTGTTTAGAGTGTGTTTTCTAAATGTGATCATCCGGTCGAAAAGAACTCCCAAGTATTTAACAAATGTAGATGGTTTGATCCTTGTATTATTCATTGTCAAATCATAACTTAACCTAGCTTATCTGTGCTTTGTTAACGTGTTCTCGAGGACCTTGTGAAGCATACGCAAGCGAGAAAAAACACGTGTACGAGTACTATAAGATTGACGCCACTGTTCAGTGGCGGAGGGTGACAGTTAGCTTGAGAAGCAGTCATAGCACAAAGACTGATCATTTATCCATCTGTAGTACACCTCGCTTTCTGTTCATTCCGATCATTTCTACTCATCACGGTCCTCTGGCCCAACAGTTCCAACAATGGCAGACCAACTTCATGGACAACACCAACATCTTCCGCAACAAGTTCCAGGACCACCACCATATTCGTCGCTTGACAAAATAGCAAAATCTCGTCAATCTCGCAGCACAGAAACAGGATCACTATCTCGGCAATCTATCAACTCAGACAGACATCCAGCTACTCAGTCTCATCGCTCAAGATCACGTTCACCACTTCCGTCTTCCAACAAGAAACACCACACATTGAGTGACTCCGAATCAGACCATGACATCCAGATTGACGATCCAGATCAACTTCAAGATGCCACTGCTAGTCAACAACAACAACAGTATACGTTTTTGCTAACAAATTATGATACTAAATACCAGAACACCAAGCAGATATTCCAACAATTCTCGAAATATGTACCAAGATCATCTATCACCGAACTGAAACCAACAAAAAACGGAATCATCATTAAATCACCGGACCACAACTTTGCACAAACGATCAGAAACAAACACAGTTTTGAGATTTTCGGCAAATCCGCGAACATCACAAGCCTTCAAGCCAAACGCATTAAGCAATCCCCACCACCTCGTAAACCACCTTCACTTTCAGTCGTCATTCGTGGCGTGCTACCAAACATTACCACGGAAGAAATAGAAGCTGAACTCCGCGAAGAAGGCCATTCAATCAATAGATGCATTCGGATCATGTGCAACGCCGGACCAACTTACATCGTGCGCGTCCTAACAAATTCTCATGACACAATTAATTCACTTCTAAGCAAAGGCGCATACATCTATAGACATAAGTACCGAGTTGAGCCGTCACATTCACCACCACCATTACCGGTTCGCTGTGAGAAATGCCAGGTTTACAACTCTCATCCGACCAACAAATGTCCAAACCAACCAACGTGTGCATTCTGTACCGGTCAACATGCAACTAAAATGTGTCCGAACATGCAAGCGCCGCCCAAATGCAACACTTGCCATGAACAACATCCCACATTTAGCTATAAATGTAAGGCACGCCCAATTCCTGAAACAACAAAACCAGACTTAGTAGTTCCAATCCGAACACATGAAGCAACCACTCAGGCAACTGAAACAACCACATCAATTCACCAACCGATCACCATCGATCAGCTGTTAG
Source organism: Lepisma saccharinum (assembly GCA_022664845.1). NCBI lineage: Eukaryota > Metazoa > Arthropoda > Insecta > Zygentoma > Lepismatidae > Lepisma > Lepisma saccharinum. The sequence goes on along the minus strand of JAGDQP010066665.1, from coordinate 7,722 downwards.
CATTTCTCACTTTAGCTTTACAAAACATCCATCCTTTCCAACGACAGCATGTTCTTCACCAAATCCAACTCGCAGCACGATCAATATTGAAAGTCAGTTTTACAGCTACCTACTCTGGCCCATATGCACATTTTCATGCAACAGCATACGAAACTGAAGTCTAAACACTCTGACAACAACAGTATTATTCTCTTGCTCGTTATGGCTTTAGTTTTCTTATTTCTCAATATACGCTCTTTGCTTCAACACAAACTTCTTTTCGAACATTTGCTCGTAGAAGAACAAGTCAACGCATTTCTGTTAAACGAAACACACCTCACCAACAAACTCAACTATAAAATACCACGCTATACACTCATTCGCCAAGACAACACTCTCCCTGCACTTCGAGCAAAAGGCGGTGTAGCCATAGGTTTTTCTCCGAACATTCCATATCGTCTCCATAATCCACAACAACCTCAACTACCTGAGAATCTAATAGCCACATTATACTTCCGAAATCTCTATATCTCTCTAGCTACAATATATATCCGCCCCGGACATGCAATACCATACGCATTCTTTCGCTACATCTCCAGTAACTTCCGATATTACATCATCATGGCCGACATTAACATACATAGTAGGCCGCAGCACGAAAAAGACCAATTTCATCATTTCATTATAACCCAAACGACTGGGACTATCATACAAATCCCGGAACCTACCCGACCAGAATCCAATACCACACCCGACGTAGTTATCATTTCAACAAATCTAAACTCACGATATCATATCAACGTCTTAGATCTCATAGGCAGTGACCACGCACCGATCAAAATCACAATCGACCATCCTACGCAGCAACAGACACCAAATCTATTTCCATTACGCAATACTTTACGATTCGATAAAGCCGACTGGACAGCCTACCGCCTCTACCTAAGCCAACAAATTGACCTTGTCGCTCCCCCAGAAACCGAAAATGACCTCTATCAAAGCCTGGACCAACTAACCACTGCAATCCAAACCGCATCCACCCAATTCATTCCAACCACCACAAATTCAACCTTTCGCCCTAGATTACCACCGCAGTACCTTCCATTGATCACGCGATCACGTCAACTTTATAAAGATTATAAACGAACCCAAAACCCAGAATCTCTTCGTCTTCACCGTCAACTCCAGCGCACCGTTCGCAATTATCTCAAAGCGTACAAACTCAGACAGTGGGTTAAAACCTGTAACAAACTCAACACATCCAACCACCCGACCAAATATTGGAAAAGATTTAACATACTAACAGGCAAATACAGCAAAACTCCTTATCCCATCATTCATCAAAACCAACCTCTCTTGACGGACACCGCCAAAGCTGCCGCCTTCGCTGAATACCTTCAGGAGATATTTACTCCCCTCCAGTCCAACAGTACCGAACCACATCACCCAGTTCAAAGACTCAATCTTGCATCTCCATTCCTACAACCCAACATTAATCATAGGATCTCCCAAACAAATCCCCTCACCGCACCTATTGCAGTTGAAGATATCACACACATCACCACGACAAAACGTAATTCCGCACCTGGCATGGACAACATCTCATACAGGCATATCAAAGAAGCTCCTTATAATCTCATATACCTTCTCGCCACCATATACACCTTCATACTTCGTACCGGTTACATACCCACTGACTGGAAAACCTCAAAAACTCTGATGTTCTTGAAACCTCACAAACCTCCAGACGCCGTATCTTCTTATCGTCCAATTCAGTTGACTCCTATTTTCAGCAAAATTCTTGAACGCATCCTTGTCCATCGTCTACATATCCACCTGAACGACCACAACCTTATTCCTTCCACCCAAGCAGGCTTTCGTTCCGGATATAGTATTAACGACCAACTCCTTAGGCTCACAACCCTCATCAGTCATCACTACAACAAATCTCAACCATCTTGTCTGGTTTTATTTGACCTCGAAAAGGCCTTCGATAAAGTCTGGCACGAAGCTCTGATCCACAAACTTCTTTCTTTCCGTCTGCCTATCGCCTACCTGCGCTACATTTATAATTTCCTCACAAACCGACTTGCCTATATCAACATAAATTCTACCCTTTCACATCCCATTTTCCTATATTCTGGAGTCCCTCAAGGTTCTTCCCTCTCACCACTTCTCTACCTCCTGTTTGTCGCCGACTTTCCCCTACTTCCTGCCAATATTCAACTATTTCAGTACGCAGATGATACTGCCTTCTTCGCCCGTGCTAAAACCATCCAACATATCAACATTTGTATGAATGAAGCTATACAACGTTTCACAAATTGGTGTGATAAATGGCGACTCAAAATCAACCCACATAAGACACAAGCCATCGTTTTCATCCCACCAAAACGACGCAATCGCATTCAACGCAACCCAAATCATCTCTCAATTACCATCCATAATACACTCATAAAACCAACCAAAACAGTTACTTACCTCGGCATTACATTTGATCATCATCTCACTTGGCGTCCACATCTCAGCACTATCGCATCCAAAGCTTACAACAGGTTAAACCTCCTGAAACGCTTAACAGGTACCACATGGGGCTTACAGCCAGAAACAGTTCTTAACACATACAAAGTTTTTCTTCGACCTGTCCTCACCTATGGCTTCACCGCTTGGATCTCAGCTGCCTGGTTCTTTTACCACAAACTACAAATACTGGAAAGACATGCCCTGCGAACAGCACACCGTATCAGACTACCCAGCCCCACAGCCGAACTCTACGACCGTACCCAATTCCCACATATACTCTACCATCTTGAACAGCTTCGCAACAACTTCATCCGAAAACGCCTCGAAGTTCATCATCCTTTACTTCTCGATACCATACATGCCACCACTACACCCGAACCTCAAAATACGTTACCAGCCACTCCACTCTCCCTACTTTTCTCCCTCTACCACCATACCATACCCCCAGATCACCCTGACCAAGATTTCCTCCGCTCTTACCATAGTCCCGACACTCCTCCTTTCATAGCACCTTCATACTTTGCACAGTAATAATCACTTACTAACAGGGTCCATACTGTCCTCATCAGTTCAGAGTAACCCCTGAACAGAAGATAACCAGCATTCGTCTCACTAACAAAATCCACGTGTTGTGATGTCAAAGCGCACCTCACTACCATCATCATATCCTTAAACCTACTTATAAGATGATTATGAGACAAACTCATAATACCCCGATTAATTGAATAAAGAAAATAACAACTGATGAACTAAAATCCCTTTGACTAACATCCACTTCCTAAAATCCACACCTTCCCCTACATCCCTTTCCCCATAGAGGGTGTACCCCTCTGCACGGGTCCTAGCTGCGGCTAGGGAAAAAAAAACATTGTCAAATATTTATGTTTGTCATGGATGGTATTGCGTACTGAATAGTAGAAAAGTATACGTTGTGTTTTGTTTTCATTTAATGTTAAAAGCCAAGTATTACACCATTGTACAAATTTTTCCGGTTTCCAGTTTTTGAATTACATCTTTGGTGGATTTGTCAATGGGTCAATATGCAGTATCGTCCGCAAATAGATCTAGCTTTGTACAATTTTCTGTTGGAATCGGTGTATCATTGACATAAATTAGGTAAAGGATGGGACTCAAAGCAGCGCCATGAGGTAATCCTCTTTTGATATGTATATCCTGACTGAGATTTTTGTTTATTTTAATTTGAGTAGTTCTGTCGTTTAGAAAATTAGTTATCCATCTAATATAGGTGGTAGGAAGCTGTAGTTTTCGAAGTTTGAAACTCAGGCCGTCCTGCCAAATGATATCGAAGGAACTTGTCAAGTCCATAAATATGGCTCCAGCACGATATTTTCTATTTAGTGCGCATTGAACATTTGTAGTTATTCGGAGTAATTGGTCGATGGTGGAAATTTTGTTTCTGAATTCGGCCTGAAATGGAGAGAGTTAGTCCGATTCTTGCAAATAGTTTGATAGTCTGTGTGCCAAAATAGTTTCACATATTTTTGATATTGTATTTGTAAGTGTTATAGGACGGTAGTTATCCGAATTTGAACTGCTTTTGTTAGGTTTAAGAATCAGTATGGTGCGTTCTTCCTTCCAGTGATTGGGAACGAAATCAGTTTTGATTGATGAGTTATAGAGTTTTGCCAGAATGTTAAGAAAAGACTTGGAAGATTTTAATAACAATATGTATGGTATATCATCTGGTCCGGGGCAAGTGTATTCCTTTTTGTTGAGAATATTAAGGATTTCATCAGCTGTAATTTCTTGTAATAAATTGTCAATGTTTCCTGGATGTTCATCTTCTCTATCTAATGTAGTGAGGTCCTCATTGTGTGAAATAATCTGCCTAATTAATCTAGTTGTTTGGATTACTTCTGCTTGGGTGTCATTGGTGATATTGAAAGCATGGTCACTATACTTATCGGTATACTTGTGGTAAAAAAATATCGAGCAAAACATCCTTGGAAGTGATTTCTATGCTGTCCATTTTATGGGGAAAAGATTTATGTTTAGATTTCCTGTTTCGTCTTCTGTTAATCATCGTCCAGAAGGATGGAAGGTTCAGTTGAAAAGCCTCAGAAATATTTGATACAAATTTCTGAAATTGGCAATTTCATGTTTAATTTCTTTATGTAATCAATTAATGTGTTTTTTAAGAAGAATATTTGGTTGTCTGTGATATCTTCTTGTAAGAGCTCTTTTTTAGTCTTATCAAAATAATGATATTAGTCGGAAGTTGTTCAATTTGTGGTATGAATTTGCTAATTGATACTGATTCCTTGGCAGCCTGTTTAAATAAGTTTACTGTAATTTGATTGGAGTTCTCAATATCAGTGGTTGATTCAAAGGAGAGTTGATATGTGGTTAATGTAATTCTCAATTATTATCTTGTATTTCTCCCAGTCTGCTTTTTGGAAATTTTTATAAGAAGCAGTGAAATAGATCTTTTCTGTCTACTTGAATATTGAAGGTTAAATATATTTCACTATGATCGGGTGGTAGGCTTTGGTTAACATTAAATTTTGCTAGTTGATTCATCATAGTTGGCGATAGAATTATTTTATCTGGAGTTGTTTCAATTCCATTGACGATACGAGTTAGTCCAACATGAAGGTTAATTAAGTGTGAGTTAAGAAGGTAATTAAAAAGGGCCTTACCATTTTCGTTGGTGACTCTATCCCCAAACATTCTGTGCTGACTATCAATATCTGCAATAATCATTAAGTTTCTTAATTATGCAAGACATTTGAACAGTGGGAAACTGATTTTTATGTCTCTCCTTGGTTGAGAGTACAGGGTAACAATGAATATAGTTTCTGTATTAGTTGTTATAGAGACGAGTAACGGAGAAGAATGTCTTGTATGCTTTAAGCTAAATTGACTTTTTGCAAATTGATAGTCTTCCACAAGAATGGACGTTCCCCCTGAGGCATCCTTTCTATCCTTGAGCATGTAAATAGATTGAAGATTTTAATTTAGCTTCATTTATTATAATGACACGAACAAGTGTCGAATCTCTAGCAAGTTGAAGATTTTCCTGTAATTTTTACGTAATCCATTTATATTAATTTATAGTATTTTTTTTTATAGATATAATGAGAGCTATGGTGGCAGGATTCTGTTTTTAGGAGTCATCATCAGTTTTAACTATGTTTTCGTCCTGCTTGGGTTGTAATTTATTGTTGTTTGCTTTTTGTTTTATAATGAACTCCTCAGTCCCTACGAAAATATGTCCGTCAGTAGACTTCAAGATGTTCAGTCTACACTCTAGTAATTCTTCAGATACTGTCTTTATTGCATTACTTAGCTTTGGATAAGTATTGTGGGGAAGTGCCATAGACAATACAGTGGACACCCATTTTAGTGAACACAGTGGACAGTATATGTTCATTTCATGCTTTAATTAGACGTTTTTCTATTGAAGAAGAATAGGTATTGATTCATCTTTGTCTTGCAAGCATGTTTTTGCACGGTAAAGGGCGACCTGTAATTTTTTATTCTTCTACTCTATACCTGATGTAATCAATGATAATACCGTTTGTGATTAATCTACTAACAAGGTTAGGATCTTTTGTGAACACTCTTACTAGGGGGAGCGGACCATTGTCATTTTGTATTCTTGTCACATTTGTTATTGGATAATTTTCTTCTAGTAAATATTTCCCTAATTCGTCCATTTGCATCGTGGTAAGGATTCACTTAATTACACATGTGAAAGTGTTTTGAGAAATGACTTTGCTATTGTTTTTTCTGTTCTCGTCAAAAATGTTGAATTTAGGTTTTGGACCAAAATCTTTTTCCGTAAAGGCATTAACAAATCTCTCTTTACTACTTTTATCTTTGAAATATAACTTAATACCATTGAGTCTCTGTGTTGGATAGGCTAACAAACCGATGTTTGGAAGACAACTGTTGATTTTCTTATGTAGACTGATAGGATGAGTAAGGTCATTCTGCAAATGATTAATTATTACTACATACTTTTTGTTGTTTGATTTCTCAATATTTGAGTCTTAATTTTTGTTTTGTTGTTTAGAGTTAGTACAATTGTTGGTTTTTGGATCGCCTTTCTTAGTTATTTTTGGATTACCTATTTGATTATCTGACTTGTTGACATCTTTTTCTTTAGCGGGTAATAATACCTTTTGCAGAGAGTTATTTGAGTTTGGATATACCAAAGAAGAGAGATTGATAGGTGAATTTTGTTTGGACGGTGAAGGAATAGGAGAAGGTACATCTTCTTCAGCTACAAGTGATGAGCAGGAACTCCCCTCTGTGTTATATGAAGATCCCTCTTGCATTTGTTGATCAGGTACATCATTTGCATCTTGTTCTTCAATATTGAACAACTTCTTTGGAACTGCTTATTGAGGACTTTCGTAGTAGCAACATACGTATTCGCTTCGCATCATGGAAAACGTCTCAATGAACAGCTCAATTTGAAACATTTTTCTTTCCTTGAAAAAGCTAATACATATGTTGCTAACATAACAGCTACGAAAGTCCTTAATATCTTTTACTATGTGATTAACGATAAGGCGAACAAAGAAAGAAAACCTAATTTGTCGAATAAAATATTAGTAAGACCATTTCGAAATCAAAAATAACAAATTAATCAATTCAGAAGAATTTCTCTGATAATGCACAAATGATAACACAAATTTGACTGACATCTGTCATCACTTCATTAAATTATAAAGCTATGGATGCTCTTTCTGTATAAAATTGTGCAAAAATTGCGACAACATTTCAAGAAAATAATTAGTAATTGTTCACGAAGGCAGTGAAATTATGCAATTCAAATTCTTAATTCTTGAGATGATTTGTAAGAATTAAATTTTATTTATGGCCAATTAGGCATCTACGGCTCAGGCCGGGATAGGGGAAGGGAAAGGATTCGGCTAGGTGTCGGCCAGGGCCTATGTTGAAGGTGCAATCTTGGTATTTGTCTGGTGTGACTAAGGAAAAATCTTGGAAAAACCTTAGTCAGGGTGGTCGACCGATGGGATCGAACCCACGACCTCCCGAATACTACGCCAACGCTCTAGCACTGAGCTACGGCGGCTCGGTATGATTTGCAGGAAAAAGACAAACTTCACATAAATAGTTTATTTTCAATTTTTTTAAAAATCAAGAAAACTTTAAATCGAGAAAATTGTGCGGAACTTAGTTTGAGTGTAGTTTAAGGCTAATTATATTGTTGGTACTGAAGTTGTT
>JAGDQP010066663.1:229-11252 GCA_022664845.1 Lepisma saccharinum | reverse complement strand
TCCAGGGCCTAATTTGAAAGTACCATTCCGGAATTAGCCTGGTGTGATAGGAAAAACCCTAGAAAACCTCAGTCAGAATAGTCGGCCGCTGAAACTCTACCTAAGACCTCCCGAATGCTAAGGCAAGGACTCGGGCTCGAGAGCCACGGCCGCTTGATAACATATTTCTGTATAAATACGAAAAATTAAAAATTAACATTCATGAAAATCCGTTGAGTAGAAACGGCTGGGCTACTGGACAAAGCTTCTGCAGAAAAGATTCACATAAGAAATACGTAGGGAGGAAAATGAGATTCTGTTTTATTCAAAGTTGATGAAGAGAAGAAGAATACGAAAGTTTCATTACATATCTAAGCGTAATTAGGAACATTTTAGAAAAGGAAAATCACTCAAATCGGTCCAGTGAGATCCTCTGGGCGATTGGACAAAGGTTTTACGAAACTATTTTAAATATATTTTAATGTTTTCAAACATTTTCCGACAATTTTTGGAGTTTTTAAAAAAATTGTTTCTGAAAATGTTCCTCAAAATCCGACATTTTTGGATTTTTTTAAAAAAAAGAAAATGAAAATTTTATGTTTTTAAATATGTTTCCGAAAATCCGGCATTTATGAATTTTTTGAAAATTGAGTTTTGAAAATTATCCCAAAAGTTCATAGCAAGTGGGCCTGCGGCCCGTTTGGCTATCTTAATGAATCTTTATAATACTTTTTAATTTTCCAACACTCCATGAAACGCCTTCCATCATTTAAGCACAGAATCGTTCCAGGATTTTCTTCAATCACGGCAGGCACGGGATGGCACCGTCATTATAGCCTCTGCCCGGCATCTTCCAACACCCTTTCCCCTCCCGTATTCCGGCCTGAGCCTTAGATGCCTAAAGGCTGTAAATAAAATTCAAAAATGAAAATAGCTGTGTAAGATTTCATTTTACTTTTTACAGGGACATTTATAATATTTCACTTTTCTTCCTAGTTCTTTGATGGCCATTTTTTAAATGGTGGCCATGTTGATTTCTTTTTATGGAGCAGCAAGTGAGTTTTTTTACAGAAGTGTAGGGAAGAGAAAATTATACCCAGAAGTATGAAAATCCAGATGAAGAGAATAAAGGGACAGTCAGCTAGATTAAGGACACTTATAAGGAGGGCAGAAATGGAAAACGTGAGGAGTATGACAGTTGGTTTGAAGAAGAGGCTTAACGTGAGTAAGAAATTCACAGAGATATTACAAGTTAAATGTTTAGATTTAGCATCGATATTTGTGAAAGACTGGTTAGTGAAATATTTGAAACAATGGGAAGTGTCTTTCAGTAGTAAAGTAGAACAGAGGCTTGGAAAGAAACTAATGGCATTGGGGGTGAGTGATAAAAAGAAGAAAGAAAGAGTAGTGGTGATAGGGGACATACAAGTGCCAGAAGAAGAGAAGAGTTTTCTTTCTTTAGGTTGTAAGTTTAAAGTGAAGGACAGGAATATAAGAGTTGATGACATGGTGTATTCTATAGAGGAGGTGTTGATGGAGGTTAAAGAGGAAGAAAACAGAGATAGATTGAGAAGGAAGGCGATGTCGTTGGTAAAGAAGGAAGTTCACAGAAGAACTACGAATTTAATGAAAGAAGAAAGAAGAGGTTACGAGAGAATTAAGAAAAGGAAGGACATAGTGATAGAGAGAGCTGATAAAGGAGGGGCGAAAGGGGTCATGGATAAAGTGTGGTATGATGGCAAGGTTAAGGAGTTAATAGATGGTCAGTACGAGTTAGTGGATAAGAAGAAAGAAGAGATCATACAAGAGATAAAGGAAGAAAGGAAGAAGAAGGGGCTAAAGAAGTGGTTAAATGAAGATGGAAGAGTACCGGTGTTAAAAGGTTTTCCAAAAATACACAAAAAGGAAGTGAAGTTAAGACCAGTGATGGATTGTAAGAACAATTATTTTGAACCATTGGAAAGTGAATTGAAAACAATGTTAGAGTGGGTGAGAGACAGACAAGAAACATTGGCAGTGAAAGATTATAGAGAGGTAATTGACTACACAAGTAAAGTTGTAATTGGAAATGAGTGTATTTTATTTAGTTTGGATGTTAAAGCTATGTTTCCAAGTTTAAAGAGGGCGGCTATAATTGATATTGTTAAGGGTGCCATGGGGGAAGAAGGGGTGAAAGGTTGGAAATGGGAGAAAGTTAGTTAAGCCCTCAACTTAATTTGGGATTTTGGTTTTTGCAAAGTGAAGAATGACATATATAGAATTAAGGAAGGTTTAAGTATAGGGTCTAAGATTAGTCCTGTGTTATCTGATATCATTATGAATGTATGGGAAAGGAAGGTGGTAGAGAAGGGAAAAGGGAAGATTAAGTATTTATGTAGATACGTTGATGATTGTTTTGGGATATGGGAAGGCTCTAAAGAAGAATTGATAGAGTTTGTAGAAGGCATTGAGGATAAAGAAAAAGAAATAGAGTTAGAGCTAAAGATAGAGAAGGGAGGTAGCTTATGTTATCTTGATAATTTAATGAGTAAAGAAGGGAGGAGAATTAAAACTCAATGGTATCAAAAAGAATGCAATGCTGGTATTTATTGTAATAAGAAAAGTAATGTGGATAAAAGCACCAAAACTAATTTTATAAGAAATATGTTGACAAGAATTAATAGGATTTGTAGCAAGAATGTAGAAAATAATGTAAAAGCTTTTAAGGAACAGCTGTACGAGAATGGGTATAGTAAAAGGTATATCATTAAGGCATCTGTGGATTCTAGGGGAAGAGAAGGAGATGAGGAAAGAAAAGAGGTGGTATGGAAAGGCATTATAGGATTAGGAGAGGACACAGAGATTATTAAAAAGATGTTAAGAAAGCAGGGTGTACAGAAAAGGTAGTAGAAAGTTGTTGGATTTGGTCAGAAGTAAAGGAAAGGATAAAGGGAAGAAGGAGCATAAAGGTGTCATTTATTGTATTAACTGTGAGGATTGTGATATGAAGTATATTGGAGAGACGGGTAAATTGTTGAAAGAAAGAATTAAACAACATAAAAGCGATGTGAAATAGGGTAGAGAGAGTAATGCTATATTCAAACATGTAAAAGAAAAAGGACATAATGTGGACTGGGAAATGGAAGGAGGCCTGGTGGATTGAAAAAGAAGTAGATAAGAACTTAATGAACTGGACCAAAGGTTTTAGCATTAATAAAGAATGGAAGATTATTGTTGACAAACACAGAGATATGTATGTTAATTGAGGTGTTAGGGGGCTCTAAGTTTGCTTCATGTTGATTCTCTTTTGTTAACATGGGATGTTTTATGGCGTCCCTGATTGACTGATTGTTCCGGCCAATGGGGAGGCTGCTTGATCGGGCGTGTCTGATTGGCTGCTTGATTCGGCCAATGAGGGCGCAGGTAGATTTTTTGGCTTGTATTTATATGTGTGCAATTTTTTGTACAGACTCAGTGTATGTCTGATGAGGATCTTTGCTACAAGGTCGAAACGTTACGTGTAATTTATTTTTACGAATAATATAGTCTTGTTCAGCAGTTCAGTGCTTTGGATCTTAATTGCAAGACGTGCAACTATGTTTTGTTGTCAGGTTAAAAAAAAAATGATCAAAATCGGTCTAATGTAAAGGCCGGACGGACTGGCCAAAGCTTTAGCATTTTTTTTTAACATATAGATAGTGGGTTTTACAGATGGGCTCAAGTGTTTTCGGTTAATAAATAATATACATCTTTCCACATACTTACACACACACACATATATATGTGTATATATATATATATATATATATATTTGTTAAACTTCACATACAATACAATCTCTCCAAAAAATTACAGTCAATACTTAAATTACATCTCTACGACGGTCTGAAGACTGAGCGAGAACCGTTCCGAAGGGCCTGGCCAATTCGTATTGAAGCAACTACTTAAGAGGACGACATGAAAAACTTTGCTTTATGGTGGGTCATAATTGTTTAGGTTAAATTCAGTTGAATTTGAATTTATTTTATTTATTGTGTCTAGGCTACTTTGTAGTAGTCGGGTAATTGATTAAATAAACATACTTTGTTTGTTTGCAAGAAGAAAAATATTATAAATTAATAATATATGATATAAATGCATTTGTGTAAATAAAGTAACTGGCCATTCCCCATTAAGAATATTCAACAAAATGCGACCACATGAATTAAAATGTGTTTCGAAGTTGGATTTTACATGCACATGAATTAAACTGTTATTGAATGGACTTTTTTTTATATAGTAGTATTGGTTACTTTTAATAAAGAGTATTGGTTAGTTTCAACTAAACATGCAGAAAGGTAATGTTCGTTAATTTTGGATCTGAACTGATTTTTGTTGAAATTTTATTAAAAATATGAATCATACATTTAGCTTGTACTGTTTATCATACATTTATTTGTTTGTTACTGCACAATTGTCTCAACCGGTTTCTGGTAGGAAATATTTTACTTTATTTTCTTGTTTGAAAGCTATCGAAAACGTACATAAGTTTTTTTTCATGTTCTATAATGACAAAGAAATAGTATGTGCTTGGTATATGCGTCTTTTAATTGATAAACATTTTTTGTTTGTAAGAAGAAAAATATTAAATTAATGACCTGGAAAAAAGTAGAAAAATAGACCTGGAAAACCTGAAAAAGACAGGAATTTGAAAATAGATTGAAAATTCAGCAGACCCTGATTATGAATGCAAGTTTTGATACTTCTTGATTAATGATCTGTCTTCACAGAAGTGTCAGTCAACAGGAAGACCTGAAAGAGCATTTCATTCGCACGTTATCCTGTCTCCATTGGCGTTTTGTCCAAACAAACCGTTCCTTAATATCTTCGTTTGGATTTGGCAGCTGAGATGATTCGCTAAAACTAGTATTCAGATTCGACCTGAAGTAATTTATTTCTGTCCAATGTGTTAGGTTTTTGAATTTAGTTCGTAAGGCCTTTAGACAACGACAGAACCCCGAGAAAACCTACTGCATACGATGTTTGTCCACCACTAAGCCCACATGGGACGAGCAGGTATCGAACTGACGACCCCAGGCACTAGATGTGAGCGCTCTACCGTTGAGCCACCGCGGCCTCTGTTAGGTTTTTAGCATTTGTGGTACAGTTAAGACGTTGGTTGAAAGCCTCACAACCACGTCAAGGTCTCTTACATTATGTGAGGGCCTCTAATATTTTTAAAGTTGGTAGAGGGACGCAAGATTGCTTGTACCGTACCATCTTACGCCGGAAAACCAACTCTCACAACGCTTGGTCGACTGTGTGTACGCGGCTGGTGTTCTCGAATGTTTGTGTCCGTGTTTTCTCGTTCCTGTGGAAGTTAACAGATACTTCACTAAACCTGACTTGGCAAACACGTTGCTATTTCTGGGACCATTATAACGAGACGCTTGCCGGGTACTCTTTAGCAAATCATTTGTTAACTTCCGGGATACCAAGAAGTTGTCCCGTCGCGATTACCGACAAATGGCTCGCTAAAACTGACCTTGCAAGTACCTTACTATTTCTGAAGCCATGATAGTGAGATCCTTGCCGGGTACTCTTCAGCAAGTCATTTGTTTATTTACTTGTGTCGGACACACGAGAATGTCAGTGTAGATATTTTTCGAATATTGAAGAAAAGGTGAAGTCATGGATTCGGTGATAATAAAAGAATATTGTTAATAAAATATAGCTTTTGTTGTACTTCGTTGCATGGTTAGTACATTGACACTTGACGATTGTTATCTATGCTAATTGTACAGTACAACAATGCAATTTCCTTGAACTAAAAATTTCTTACTTTTTATAAATGTTAAATGTCGAAAATCAGAGACATCGTTTATATTAGCTAAGTCGTGAACTTTATGTAGACAGTGTTCAGAAGAATATATTATGGACAAAATTAGGCGTGACCAATTTCTTTCTCTAAGAAAGCCAATATATTATGAGTGGTCGTGTCACGGGCCGTCGTCAGAAATAATGAATATACCTAGGATATCAATCAATGTTTGGTCGATTTTATAATACACATAATTTAATATAGCTTTTGTCTTTCCGTGGGCCACAAAATAACATGTCGCCCGCAGACCCGCTGTTGGCTGCTCTTAAGCATTCAAGGGTTAGTGTTCGGATATACCTAATATCCAATATGGTGTCTCTGTTTGGACAAATTTCTGACGGTCATTAGAACTGAACTCTGTGATATCATCACTTAGTCTGTCCAATCAAGTTTTCGGAGGTTGGAAACCAAATTTTTTCTCTAACCTATCCAGAGTTTACAGGTTCAAGGTAATTGTCACTTCTTAAATGAAAGTTTTAATTAATTATAACAATACCATCTGCTGTTTCATCCAAACTGCGGTTAAAAAAAAAAAAAAAGTATATACTGACCTGGAATTTTATTTTTTTAAGTTATTATTTTTTAACTTAAATTTTCACTTTATTAATGTCCACGTTTTAAACATTTAGAAGAAAGAACCTTTACTGAATTGGTAAATTTAAGGTCACAGACTGAGACAATTAATTTTATAAGAAGCTCCGAAGGGACTTCTTTCAGACTTCGTGTGACTACGGGTGTAGGAACCCGGAGGGTACCCGAGCTGATATCAACTACTATAATTGTCATGTCCTTTTTTTTTTTTTTTAATTGGGCTAATATGGGTATGTGCTTTAGTTCTTGTTAAACTAAGTTGTGAAATTACCTCAACTTCAATATGTATTTTGTCAAGTATTTGAATTCAAATAGTCATTTTAAACTCTCAGAGGACACAATTACAACGCATATAACTCACCTTAAAGTAAGGTTGTTTTCATGTCGTTCTCTTAAGTAGTAGTTGCTTCAATAAGAAATGGCTGGGCCTTTCAGAGCAGATCTCGTTCAGACTTCAGCCGTCGCTAAGATGTAATTTGATGTAATTTAAGTGTGTGTAGCTTTTTGTGAAATTAGATTGTATATGAACTAGTGTAAATACTACGACCAGTAATTTACTGAGCTACAAGGTGTTTTTTTTTTTTTTAAGGTTTCCATTTATTTACCCCATATAATCGTCGAACAGGAATTTGTTGTAAATATGGCCTAAATACATTTTACCTACACGTGGCAGATATTAGACTCCCCTCGGGACGGACGTAAGCCATAGTGCTGTTACCACCCATAAAATTCATTTTATCTTATATTCGACTCCAATTCTTTCCATATTGCCCCACCTAGTTAAACTACGGTTTTATATATAGTTATATATAGTTTACGGTTTTATAGTTAAACTATATATATATATATATATATATATATATATATATATATATATACACAAGTCTTCAGTGTCTATCAACAGTGACAGCGAAGTAATTTTAAAATAGTGGGTTTTACAGGTGGACTCAAGTGTTTCGGTTAATACACATCTTTCCACATACATACATAAACTTCACAATACACAATCTAATCTCTCATATACTAGTCACTAAAATTACATCACTACGACGCCCTAAAGACTGAGCGATAGTCGCTCCGAAAGGTCTAGTCATTTATTATTGAATCAAGTAGAGGACGATATTTAAAACCTTGCTTTAAGATGAGTTATGTTAGTTGGAGGTTAAATTCGGTTGACTTTATTTGTCTTGTTTCGGGAACTTTGTCTTAGTTGGGTAGTTGATAAAATAAAAATGTTCCGTTTGTTTGTAAGAAATGTTATAAATTAATTGTATAAATCTATTTATATAAAGAAAGTAACTGGCCATTCCCCATTCAAAAGGAATATGCAGTAAAATATTTTCCGAATTTGGGTTTTACATGCACATTTTTTTAAAGAGTATTGGTTAGTTCCACTAAAATTGTGGATCTGAACTAATATTTCCTTTGAAACTTCATTTGAAAATATGAATTACACATTTAGGTTCTATAATTTGGTTGGTTGTTGCTGCACAATTTTCTCGACTACCTTCTGGTAGTGAATATTCTACTTTATTTTCTTGTTTGAAATCTATCGAAAATGTGCATTTTTTTTTATGCTCTATAATGCCTTAAGGAAATAGTATGTGCTTGGTATATGCTTCTTTTAATTGACAAAATAACTTTTTTTTATGTTTGTTTGTTTGCAGGAAGAGTTTTTAAAATAAATTAATGACCTGGAAAATAGAGGCAAAATAGACCTGGAAAACTTGGGGGAAAAACCTGGAATTTCAAAATTAAAATTTAGACACCCTGTTTATGCCTCACATTATAATTAAGATTTTAGGAGACCATGTATTGCGTAACTGTATTATTACGTTGATTTTGTAACTATTTTCTATTTTAATTTTATACTTCTAGGCTGCACAACATGTATGTTCGGAGAAAGGGATGGAAAATGTAGCGGCCTGTTTTAGGTATCATCGTGATATTTTTCTTGTAGGACTGGAAAAAAACACAAGAAAATTTTATCGAAAATGATTTATGTTACCAGGGTTTGAACCATTACAGCTCTTACTATTCGCGATCCTTGACAGTATAGACGACCGAAACTGAGTGTCTTACTATTATTTTATCAAATTAATAAAATTATGTCACGATTACCCAGCCTCCTTGGTCCAGTGGACTGTATCAGCACTGGGCATACACATGGGTTCGAGTCCTACTACCGATGTAGTGCAGTTTTCCTCAGTTACACCAGGGGAATGGTAGATGATGCTTGATTCAGACCCTAGCAACTAGGTTACTCATTCCTTTCAGAACGTATTCGCCGATAACGTCATTACTGAGACTTGACACGGGCTTCGGCATAGCTGCCATCCCTACCAATTAATGTAAATTGAATTTGTATATCACAGTCATTTCGAACTTTGCGAATTCTATGTATTCAATTTGTATAGATTGTACAACTGCATGTACATTATGAAAGGCTGATTCTTCCACGTACATTTCATTTTTCAAATGTCATTTGAGTTTGAACAATATTTGAAACAAGATCGTGTTTATTGAATCAAAAAGTGTATATGGAAACCTATTCTACAAAATTCATCATCAAAGTAGCTATAAAATTTTAGGAGTTAGTATTGAGAATGATGTGCGATGGTGAATGGTAATATTTAATTACGAATTGAAGAATTCTGATTGCTGATGCACATCAGAATTGTATCTCTGTTGAAAATCAAGTTCATATTGACTTCAAAGTCTCCATATGAGTAATAATGCAGAGTTTTGGATAATCTATATATTAAAAAAAATTCCTAAAGCTTTGGCCAGACCGTCCGGCCTTTACACTAGACCGATTTTGATCATGTTTTAAAAAATATATCCGGCTTAACACATAGATGAGCCATCAATAAACCGCATTCCTTTCTGTCAAGCTTGAACTGAGGGAGAAGTGTTTGAGTGTTCTCTCCTGTGTATTCCTTATGAGGGAATATTTATTATATTTCTCACAAAATTTGTCCAGTCCGTCCGGCAGTTCTACTGGACCGATTTTGATCATTCTTTTTTTTCAAATATCCAGCTTAACACGTAAATTAAGCGTCAAGAAACCGCATAGCTCTCCGTCAAGTCTGAACTGAAGAAGAAGTGTTTGAGTGTTCTCCCGTATGTATTCCTTATGGGGATTGTCATATTTTTCATAAGCTTTGTCCCGGCCATTCTACTGGACCGATTTTGATCATTCTTTTTAAAATATCCGGATTAACACGTAGATGAGTCATCAATAAATTGCATTCCTCTCCGCCAAGTCTCAACTGAAGAAGAAGTGTTAATCCAAAATGGCCGCTCAGAAAGGCGTTTTCGAAAGCACTGAAACTAGAGAAACGAAATTTGGTATTAAGGTGTACCAGCACGAGTAGGTCACGATAATATAAGAAAACGATAAATAAAAAAAAAGTGCCATCTGAATCCAATAATGTCCGCCGAAAAAGTAATTTTCCAAACCACTGAAACTAGAGAAACGAAATTTGGTATGAAGGTGTACCATCACGGTACATTGACTACAATAAATGCATCAAAACTCCTCTATGGGGTCGCAGGCCCCGAGGAGTATGGGGCAGATCTTTATCCCTCCGAGAGTCTGGTTACGATAAAGGGGACGCAGCTCCCCAAAACTCCCGAAGTTAGGATCGCAACTCGCCACGGGAAATCGAATATTGGTGACACCCCAATGACTGTTGCCAACATATTTAATTCACCCCGCACCAGTAGGCGGGTACTTTTTTTTTTGAATGCTTGGTTTTTTTTTTTTTTTTTTTTTTTTTTGTGTGAAAGCTCATTAAATTATTTTCATATGTAAAAGAATGGGATGGGCCATCAAAGCACTAGGGAGAAAAGTGAAATATTATAAATGTCCCTGTAATTTTGAATTTGAATTTTATTTACAGCCTTTAGGCATCTAAGGCTCAGGCCGGAATACGGGAGGGGAAAGGGTGTTGGAAGATGCCGGGCAGAGGCTATAATGACGGTGCCATCCCATGCCTGCCGTGATTGAAGAAAATCCTGGAACGATTCTGTGCTTAAATGATGGAAGGTGTTTCATGGAGTGTTGGAAAATTAAAAGTATTATAAAGATTCATTAAGATAACCAAACGGGCCGCAGGCCCACTTGCTATGAACTTTTGGGATAATTTTCAAAACTCAATTTTCAAAAAATTCATAAATGCCGGATTTTCTGAAACATATTTAAAAACGTAAAATTTTCATTTTTTTTAAAAAAAAATTCCAACAATGTCGGATTTTGAGGAACATTTTCAAAAACAATTTTTTTTAAAAAATCCAAAAATTGTCGGAAAATGTTTGAAAACATTAAAATATATTTAAAATAGTTTCATAACACCTTTGTCCAGTCGCCCAGAGGCTTTCACTGGACCGATTTGAGTGATTTTCCTTTGCTAAAATGTAATGAAGCATTCTCATTCTTCTACTCTTCATCAACTTTGAATAAAACAGAATCTCATTTTCCTCCCTATGTATTTCTTATGTGAATCTTTTCTGCAGAAGCTTTGTCCAGTAGCCCAGCCGTTTCTACTGAACCGATTTTCATGAATGTTTATTTTTTAATTTTCGTATTTACACAGAAATATGTTATCAAGC